>MDKI01046257.1:0-133482 GCA_005239505.1 Nicotiana paniculata
GTATAGTAGAGTACCTCTTGACCTTTTTACCTGAGGTGTTCCTTCATAGGATACTTGCAAGGTATCCTATATCTCTTTGTCAGTGGTGCAGCTTTGGATTCTGCTGTACTCGTGTTGACCTAGTCCACCCACTAGCCACTTTTTGGCCTTTCCATTCTTCTCCCGTTTCTTCAGATCCTCAGCAGTGCAGTCAGCTCTATTCTTTGGTACATATATACCTTCAGCAGTCTTCATCATGGTAGCTAGAGGACCATCAGTGACTATGTCCCAGAGTTTATAGTCTTTTCCAATCAGGTGGTCCTTCATCCTGTTTTTCCACCAAGAGTAATACTGGCCATTGAAGAGTGGTGGCCTTGCAGTTGATTGACCCTCCCAGTTTCCAGGTAGTGCACTCATTTTGATCTTTTCCAAGGTGTTAATCTTATCAAGGATAACCCGCTCTGATACCAATTGATGTTTTAGACGTCAATACCACACAAGAAAATAGGTTAATTTGTGTGGTATCCAATTTTTCGAGTGCTGTCTCTCTAGAAGAACCTGGTTCTTCTTAGTGTTCCAACTTCTACTATTGCGGAATAATAAAAGCAGTAAAGTAAAAATACAGTGATTTTTACGTGGAAAACACCTGGCTCAAAAGGTGAAAAACCCACGACCTACTTCTCAGTAGGATTTGCTCAAACTCTTCACTAAAACTCTGAGCCAAACGGACTTACAAAATAAACTCTTTTATAATCCTAGGACTAACTCTTATCCCTTCTTAGTAACTAGCCTCTAGCTAATTCTACAAGCTTCAAGTGAACTCTAACTTGAATAGTGTGTACCTATTACAATTGCTTCTATGAAAGCTGAAAATATACAATATTAAATCGCCTACTACAACCAACTAGACTCAATGACAAACATATGGAACTGGTTCTTCTATCTGGTCTGTAGCCTTTGTATCACACTGTAATTCTTCTTGCAAAATCTCTGGGAATTTTGCTTTCAATTCTTGATAAATTTCTGCACTTGTGCGTTCGTCATTCAAGCAATAATACTTCAATTATTTATAGAGTTAGTTGTTGAGTTTGTCGTTCGGTTCTGGTACAACTCTTCCTGGGAGAAAGAGTTCGTATTAAACTCAACTTCCTTCCTTCGTTACTGTCCTTGCTGAATTCAACTTCTATTTTCTTATCAATTTGCAAACTTTTTGCATTAGGAGACACTCTCTTTGTTCATTGATACTTCATAATCGCATTCATCTCCTATGCATATACGGTTCATGTGCTAACGCGTCAGATCAAGTATGTGTGCTCTGATGGACCTGGTTAAACTGGTTAGACATTTGTCAATCTTCAAGACTATGTAGTGACTTGGGTCAACAATACTTCTTGGATTGGTATTGGGTGTGTTTTTATGGAGGAGGGTTGGGAGATTGCTTATGCTTCACGCCAGTTGAATCCCGATGAGAAGAACTACCATGTTCATGATCTTGAGTTAGCAGTTATTGTTCATGCGTTGAAAGATTTGGAGGTATTATCTCTACAGCGTGTCTTGCTAGTATTCACAAATCATCAGAGTCTAGAACACTTGTTTAAGCAAAAGGATCTAAACTTGAGGTGGTGAAGGTGGTTGGAGGTGTTCAAAGATTATGATATCACCATTTTGTATTATCCCGGGAAGGCCAATATGGTGGCCGATGCCTTAGTAATAAGACTATTAGTATGGGTAGCCTTCCATATATTCCAGGTCTTGAGAAATCGCTAGCATCAGATGTTCAGGCTTTGTCCAATCAATTCACGAGGTTAGATGTTTTGGGCCTAGTCGGGTTCTAGCTCGCGTCGTTTCTTGGTCTTCTTTGTATGAGCACATCAGAGAGCGTTAGTATGATGACCCCTATTTGATTTTCCTTAAAGACACGGTGTAGCACGGTGATGCCAAGGAGTTTTCTATTGGAGATGATGGGGTGTTGTGGATGCAAGGTCGGATTTTTGTGCCAAATATGGATGGGTTGCGTGAGTTGATTCATGAGGAAGCTTTGCAGTATTCCATTCATCCGGGTGCCACCAAGATGTATCAGGACTTGATGCAACAGTATTGGTGGATAAGAATGAAGAAAGATATAGTGGAGTATGTGGCTCGGTTCTTGGACTGTCAGTAGGTAAAGTATGAGCATAAGAGGTCGGGTAGTTTGCTTCAGAGATTTGAGATTTTCGAGTGGAAATGTGGGTGTGTTACCATAGACTTCGTTGTTGGTCTCCCACGGACCTTGAAGAAATTTGATGCATTTTGGTGATTGTGGACCAGTTGACTAAGTTCACACATTTTATTCCGGTTGTGACTACCTATTCTTTAGAGCGGCTGGCTCATATCTATATCCGCGAGATTGTTCGTCTTCACGATATACCGGTGTCCATTATTTATGATCGGGGCACGCAGTTCACATCATAATCGTATAGAGTAGTGCAACGAGAGTTGGGCACACGGGTTGAGTTAAGTACAACATTCCATCCCTAGACGGATGGACAATCAGAGCGCACCATTCAGATCTTGGAGGATATGTTATGCACTAGTGTTATGGATTTCGGGGGCATGGGATCAGTTTCCATCGCTTGCATACTTTGCCTACAATAACAAATACCAATTGAGTATTCAGATGGCTCCTTATGAGGTCTTATATGGGAGGCGGTGTCATTTTGTAGTTGGTTGGTTTGAGCTAGGAGAGGCTAGAGTGTTGGGCACTGATTTGGTTCAGGATGCTTTGGAGAAAGTCAAGTTGATCCAGGATCGCCTTCATATAGCACAATCTAGACATAAGAGTTACACTTATCTGAAGGTTCATGATGTTGCATATATGGTGGGAGAGAAGGTATTGCTCAGGGTTTCACCCATGATGGGTGTGATGAGGTTAGGGAAGAACGATAAGTTGAGCCCTCGGTATATTGGCTCATTTAAGGTGCTTGAGATGATTGGTGATGTGGCCTACAAGCTTGCATTATCACCTAGTCTATCGGGTTTTCACCCAATATTTCATGTTTCTATGCTCCAAAAGTATTATGGTGTCCCGTCACATCTTTAAGACTTCAGCACGATTCAGATAGATGGTGATTTGACTTATGATGTGGAGCCGGTGGCCATTTTGGATTGACAGGTTGGAAAGTTGTGATTAAAGAATATAGATTCAGTGAATGTTCAGTGGAGAGGCCAACCAACCAAGGAGGATACTTGGGAGACTGATCGGGACACGTGGAGCAGCTAGAAACACCTATTTGAGACTCCATGTATAATTTTAGACCCGTCGAGGATGAACGTTTGTTTAAGATAGGGAGAATGTAATGATCAGGCTGGTCATTTTATGTATTGTAGCTCGTTCCCCTATTTATCACTTCCTCTTTATTCATTTGTGGTTATGTCACTTGCTGGGTTGGTTGGATTGATCTCGGAGAGGTTTAGGAAGAAACTGGGACACTTAGTCCTAAGGTTGGTGTCTTAAGATGGAAAGTTGACCAGAGTTTGACTTTTGTATAGACGATTCCGGGATGGAGTTTTGATGGTTCTGATAGCTTTTTATGGTGATTTTGGACTTAGGAGTATGTCCAGATATTGATTTGGAGGTCCATAGGTCGTTTTTGCTTGAATTGCCGAAGGTTGTAAAGTTGAAGGTTTGAAGGGTTGAGAGGTTTGACCAAGAGTTGACTTTATCGATACTGGGATTGAAATTTTGTTCCGGGAGTTGGAGTAGGTCCATTGTGCATTTATGACTTGTATGCAAAATTTGAGGTCAATCGGAGTTGGTATGATATGATTCAGCATTACTTTTAGAAGTTCGAAGTTCATTAGTTTCATTAGGCTTGAATTGGGGTGTGATTCGTGATTTCAATGTTGTTTGATATGATTTTAGAATTCAACTAAGTTCGTATCATATTTTAGGACTTGTTGGTATATTTGGACGGGATCCCGGGGGCCCCAGGGTGGATTGCATGAGTTTCAGACATAATTTCTTCATGTTTGGGCAGCTAATCTGATATCTGGTGTGGGCTTCATCGCGTTCGCGACATAGGGGTCACGTTCGCGTAGTGTTATTGATGGCAGGTGGTTTTCTCTTCGCGTTCATGACATAAGCGTCGCATTTGCAAAGGCTTGAGGAGGCTGTGCATCTTGATCACGACCAGGGAGCCGCTTTCGAATAGAAGGAAGGCCGCCTTAGGGGCATCAGGCATTTAGCCTTCGCGTTCGCGAGAGAGGTACCACATTAGCGTAGGCATGGGATCGATTGTCATCGCGTTAGCGAAGGATGGAATTTGGCAGCTGGGGAGATTTTTTCTTCGCGAATGGGAGACATCTTCCGCGTTCACGAAGAGGAAAGAACTGGGTAGACTGTTAAAAAGCCAAATCGAGGGTTAGAGTATTATTTCATATTTTGAGTTGTAGAGCTCAGTTTTGGGCGATTTTGGAAGGAATTTTCATGATTTGGATCTGGGTTATTGTGTGTTGCTCGGATTTATTATTATTCCATGATTCCATATTTGTTATTAGCATCTAATTAGTGAATTAAAGTGAAGAAATAGGAAATTTTGTGGAAACTTTTCAAAATGAAAAATCGAAGTTTGAAGGTCAACTTGAGGTCGGAATTGGATGATCTTGGTATGGTTGGACTCATAATCAAACGGCTGTCCAGGATTTATGAGTTTTATCGGCTTCGGAGGTGCGGGCTTGGGGTTGACTTTTTGTTTTGGTTAAATATCTTTATCGGATGGAAACGATGCCTATAGCTTGTATCGAATATACTAATTTGTTTGTGACTAGGTTCGAGTCATTCGAAGGCCAATTCGGAGACCAATGTTGTGTTGATGTAGTAAGTTGCACGTTTTGAGGTGAGTAACATTTCTAAACTTGGAATTGAGTGTATTTATCCCTGAAAAACGTGTTATTTGGTTTGTTTTCGGGTGATGCACATGCTATGTGACGAGCATGTGGGCGTGAACCGTGGTAACCAAGATTTATCCGTGTAATCCCTACTTGTTAAAGTAATTGACATGTGATTCATGTTAGAAATCATGTTAGGCTATGTGCTTATTTAGTTGTGACCTAATGAGGTTATTTCTAATGAGGCTTTGCATATCATATCTCAGTCTTTGTTATCATTCACTATTATATTACACGTTATCATTGTTTGGGCTGAGTGGTACGAGATATGTGAGGCCTTGAGACTTGAAAGATTGATGACTGAGGTGGGCTTGAGAGCAGAGTTGTGAGTATCATTATGGATCAGGCTGCATGCCGCAACAAGCCTTATTGGTTTATTTATTATTGTGAATCGGGTTGCACGCCGCATCAAGCCTTATAGGCTTTATATTAACGCTTGGGCAGGATCCCCCTCTCCAGGGTCTAACATAGCAATAGTGAGCGCAGGCACATTGAGATATATACATGTGCTACTGAAGGACATTTATGCCAGGAACCCATACAGTGCTAAGTGATTGTGTGTGAATTGTGTGGGTATTTGGTAGATAGATTGAGTCGGAGAGAGTGAGTACTTGGGGATATCACCATGAAGTCATATATTTGACATGCATATTTGACATTTAGGCATAGATATGTAACATACCTCATGCTAGTTATACTTGACATGTTCTTATCATTGTTGGTCTTTAATTGTAAACTTGAAAGCATGTCTAAATTTCTTTTCTCTGAACGAGTGATTATTGAAATTTCTCTGAGTTATTTAGTGTCATTGTCACTATTATACCTGTGTTGTCATTGTATTGGTTATGACTGCATCCTTCTGAGCTTGTCACTGCTTTCAGCCTAAGGTTAGTTCTGTTACTTATTGAGTACATGGGGTCAGTTGTACTCATACTACATTCTGCAGTTCGTGTGCAGATCCATGTAAATCTCGACATGGTGATTTCTAGATCTGTGCTAGTACCTACTCGGAGACTTCAAGGTAGCTACAATGACGTCTACAGACCTTGACTCCCTTTCCTTTTTATTTCCTTCGGTACTGTTATATTACTCAGATAATTGTATTAGAGTTTTGATTTATGTTGATATTTAGTAGTGTTCATGTACTCGTTAACACCAGGTTTTGGGATGGTTGTAGTAGTGTTCCGGTTTCTTTTATCAGATATTTATGTTATTTCCGCTCTTGAGTTTATTAAACCATTATTCAAATGTTTAGTTATTATGTGATTGTCTATTTGCCTAGCAAGTGTTTTAGGCGCCATCACGATATATTGAGATTTTGGGTTGTGACGCTTTTACAAAGTCATTTGAGTAAAGTTTCCGATAAAATAATAAGTATAGTTAGATTCTAACAGTCTGGATTAATTTCTCATGACGATCATCTAAGGTAAAGGAAAAAAGGATTTTAAAGGCAGGTAAAATCTCATGATCCAAATTCATAGCACGTAATGTCCGCTTTGGCCCAATTTATTAATTTGTCTCTTGAGCTTCTCTATTAACGAGCCCATAAGTGCGCTTACCATGTGAATTTGTGCTTGTTGTGGCTTATAAAATGTTTCACCTTTCTCTTTCATTCTGGTGTTGGATTCACCTTAGGTGACATAAGTACCACTTCTTCGAAAGCTTGTCAACTTAGAAGCCTGCTAATCTTGTTTGACCTTTTCTCATTAGCCCGCCCCTTGTTATGGGCGTCACACAAAAGAGGGAAAATAGCCTCAAACAAAGAAGCTTCGATCCTGACCTGTGTTTGTTTTCAAGAAAAGAATATTTAATTTGAGCGATCCACGTGAGAAATGCAAATAGACCTCCAAATAACAGATATGGCATGAGATCAAAGTACGCAGGGAATCGTTTCTGTGCCTACCAAGCGTGTAAATCTTATCTAAAGCTCAACTTGTAAGGAAAAGAACCAAAGAACAGAATTATTCTAGTTTTTTCTTTCCTTTTTCTATAATGGTGATAGTTTTCATGCAGTTAGACTAATTTTATCGGTTTCCTACCACATTCACCGGCGCATATATCAGTTAACTTTGTCTATCAAAACTATGGAATGAAATAAACAACCAAAAACATTGTAGTTTCTTATTCCCACTTTCTTCCAAGTTCCTACCATTTGTCAACATTTTCAAAATATATTGTGTTATTTTGTTGTTGAAGAATCTAAATGATGCATTTAATGGCAAAAAGAAAACAGTGCTATGTTCCTTTCATACTTTGAAGCATATTTGTATTTTCGAAATTTTGTTGGTTGTTGAATATTCACAAAAATAATAGAGGGTTCGATGAAATGACAAATTCTAGAGACATTCCAATTGGTAGTATCATACTTCTTTCTTTAAATTATACTTACTTTATTTTAGTAACATGAAATAAATTTATGTTTTCAATGAAAGAAAAATTTATTAGATATAATTTTGAAAAACAAATGTGAAGTAGGACATCAATCTAATCTCGCTAAATATACCGTTACGGTGTTACTTGAGTTAATTATGTCCAGCCACGAACTTCATGTTTTTGTCTCATGTTCAGTTCGGACTTCTATAATTTACGAATCAGTCGTGTTATATTGTGCATCCATCAGCTGTGTATACCGATCTTGTTTGTCCCTATTTGTCCATCTCATTTATTACGTTGTATATATAGTTATCTTATGACTTTGTTTAAAACCTTGTGGTTTTTTCACCATTCCATTGATGATGAAACGATGGTCATTTGGTGGGAAAGCTAGTCCCAGTGGAGGAGAATTATTACAAACATTATGTAGCTAGCCAAATCACTACTAGAATGAGATGTGGTGATTCCTACTGCTTTTAATTGCAACAAGAAAATATTGAAGCTAGAGAAAATCCCAAAACATTTTTATCATATTATACACGGTAAACATTTGTGGAACACCTTCAAAATGAAAAAAAAGGAGATTTTAAATGGCACGTGTGTTTGGATGAGTTTACGGGCAACCTATTTGTACGCTGCCTTTTAAGGTGCAGTCACCTTTTTAAAAGTTTTGCATCCGTAGCTAGTTATGGAGTAACATGATCATTATTTTTGCACGTTTGAAGAAGTTATAACGACTTGATCAATCATTTTGTGTATTTGAATCTTATATCCCTATTTGATGTTTCTCTTAGGTTGTTTATTATTTCGTGACTTGCAAGGGTAGTTGATTCGCCTTCGGGAAGGTATGAGAGTGAATCGAGGCACTTAGTCTCATTTTGAAACTTAAGTTATAAGAGTTGACCGTGGTTTGATATTTGATTAAATTCCCTCTGACTGGTAATTTGATGATTCCGACAGGTTTGTATGGTGATTTTGGACTTGGGCGTATGTCCGAATTTGGATTCAAAGGTTCCTAGAACCTTTTGGATCTATTTGCCGAAAGTTGGCAATTTGAAGGTTTAGAGAGTTCATAGGTTTGACCGAGAATTGACTTTGATGTGATCGTGGCCCAGTCCGGATTATGGGATTTTGGTTAGGTTCATTTAGCGTATTGAAACTTGTTTGTGAAGTTTGATTGTAATCTAGAGACCCGACCGATTGTTTTGAGCTTTAGCATTCCATTTTGTGGTTTGATACTTTCAGTAGTTTCATATTATGTATTATAATTTGAGTGTATGATCGGTTTTTGTTTTCGAGTGATTCAGAATTGATTTGGAAGAATGACTTTTGATATGGAAGCTTTAAGTTGGAAGAGTTAACCAAGGTTTATTTTTTTGGATAAGCGGACTCGGAATCGAGTTTTGTTTGTTCTAATAGGTTTGTATGATGATTTTGGACTTATACATATATTTCGGATTCGGTTTCGGGTTCGGTTTCGTAGGTTCCTAGAAGAATTCGACACTGTTTGTCGAAAGTTGGCAATTTGAAGAACTTAAGAGTTCATAAGTTTGACCAAGAGTTGACATTGATCTTATTAGACTCCAATTGGTGTTTCGAGACTTTGGATAAGTCTATATAGTTGAATTGAATTTTTGTGCAAAGTTTAAAAGTAATACGAAGTGTTTAAGTGTGATGCGGACACTCTTTAGAAAAAATGAAGATTTAACAATTGAAGAGAAATTCTATTCAGTTTGAGCTTCGATTCTTTGCTGTGATATTCTCGTGGGTGTTTTGAGGCTTTAGATAAATTTGGATAATTTAATTATACTTGTTGGTATGATTGGGTAATATTTGGAGGTCATGTGGAGGTGTCTGGAGGCTAGCGGCATTCCGGTAGCGTAAATTAAGGTGATTAAGGATATGTATGATGGTGCTAAGACTCGGGTAAGGACTGTGGGTGGTGGCTCGGAGTATTTCCCTATGGTGATGGGGTTGCACCAAGGATTGACTCTTAGCCCGTTTTTATTTGCCTTGGTGCATGCTATTTGCCGATGATATAGTGTTGATTGACGAGACGCGAAGTGGAGTTAACACGAGGTTCGAGGTTTGGAGATAGACCTTGGAGTCTAAAAATTTCAAATTGAGTAGAACCAAAATAGAATACTTTGAGTAAAAATTCAGTGACGGGACCCATGAAGCAGACGTAGAGGTAAATCTTGATGCTCAAGTTATCCCCAAGAGAGCAAGTTTTAAGTATCTCGGGTCTATTATCCAAGGTAACGGGGAGATTGACGAAGATATGGCACATCGCATCGGAACAGGATGTATGAATTGGAGGCTCACTTTCGATGTCTTATGTGATAAGAATGTGCCGCCAAGACTTAAGGGTAAGTTTTATAGAGTGGTGGTTTGACCGGCTAGGTTGTATGGGGCTGAGTGTTGGCCAGTCAAGAACTCCCACATGCAAAAGATGAAAGTAGAAGAGATGAGGATGTTGAGATGGATGTGTAGGTGTACCAGGAGAGATAAGATTAAGAATGAAGTTATCCGGGACATAGTTGGAGTAGCCTCCGTAGAGGAAAAGATGCGGGAGTCGAGGCTGAGATGGTTCAGACATGTTAAGAGAAGAAGCATTAATGCTCCTGGTAGGAGGTGTGAGAGGTTGGCCATGGAGAGTTTGAGAAGAGGTCGAGGTAGGCCTAAGAAGTACTGGAGAGAGGTGATTAGACAGGACATGGTGCTATTTCAGCTCACTGAGGACATGATCCTTGATAGGACAGTGTGGAGGTCGGGTATTAAGGTAGAAGGTTAGTGGGTAGTGTTTAGTTCCTCACCGATAGTCTTAGTAGCACGCATGTCCCTTCATATTCTTAGGTTTTTATTAAGTTATGTGATTTTGTTCGCCTCAGGTATTGTATTCCCTGTTGCTATTATTTGGTACTACTTATCCTTTATTTCTTCCTTTTTATTTCTTATCTTCCCTCTTTCTTTCTTTCTTGCTTTCCTCTTCTTCTTCTTACCCTTCTTGAGCTGAGGGTCTATTAGAAACAGCCTCTCTACCTGTTAGGTAGGGGTAAGATCTGCATACAGACTACCTCCCCAACCCCACCTATTGGGAACATACTGGGTTTGTTGTTGCTGGTATGATTGGATGAGGACCCGAGTGTGTTTTGGATCATTGGTTGAGAAACTAGTTAAGTTAAGGTTTCAGAGTTTGATCGTGGTCAATATCGAGTCAAGATAACTTCTTTTCGGTGTTTTGAGTACACGAGCAGGTTGTAGCCTGTTTTATGATTGAAATGCATATATGATTTTTGTCCGGGAGGTTCCGAATGAGTTTTGAGGTGCTAAAACAAAGATTTTCTTATTGCTGTTTTTTCTGGTGTAGATAATTACGAAATTGCCATTTAAGTCCATGAAATTTTTCAAACTTGCTTTAAAACTTCAAAACATCATACCTCCCTCATTTTAAGGTCAGCATGGGTTATTCAAAGGGCTATCTTGGGTGTAATCTCGCAAGAATCATGTTGGGATTATCAAACGTGAGTTTCGGGATCATCTAAAATTTGATTCGGGCTGGGACACCTGCTACATTTTTACTTGTTTCAAAATTTAATTAATTTTTTCTCACAAGGTTTTGGAGCTCCATATTCGATATTGGAGGAGATTTTCACTACTTGGATGGGCAAGTATTTTTTAGTCAGATTTATTTGAATATCATGATTCTAACCTTGAATTTAGTGATTGATTGATGAATTGAATTGAAGAAATTGGGGATTTTAGTAAAAACTTTTCTAAAATATAAACTGACGATTTGAATTCGGAATTGGATGATTTTGTATGGTTGGAATCATATCGGAATGGGTGTTTGAAATTTGTGAGTTTTGTCGGGTGCCGCGGTACTAGTCCAGGGTTGACTTTTAGAGTCGACTTTTGATTTTAGTTAAAGATCTTAACTTTATTAATCGGAATTGGTTTCTCTTGCATTTTTTGATAATATTAAGTTGTTATATCTTGTCTGATGTTTGTGTGATAGGCTTACCTAGTCGTAAGGACTAGGTGTCATCACGATCCTTAAGGTAGAATTTTGGGGTCGTGACAAGTTTGTATCAGAGCTCTAGGTTCATAGGTTCTACGAGTCGTAAGTGATTTTAGTAGATTCATGTCGGTCGGCATTGATACAAAACTATTATGAAATTACAAAACTATTATGAAATTACACTTCTTTTATTTCTTATCGTGCGGCATTGATACAACTTGAAACAAATATTTTATATTCCCTTACAGCCACTCGTATTCGATGTTTTACACTCGGTACCAGCTATGTACAAACATTTTGGGATGCTGAAGATGGGCTACGAGGGGGCTATGAATGCGCGATCATTGTCTCGGGGTGTTGTCTAGACTAAAGACGTGAATGTGTTAGCAGACCACTCAGTTGTTCAGGGGTGCAGCGGGTTCTATTATCTAGTTGGTGACTACGATCTTGGGAGGATTTAATTGATTTCCTGGTTGTTGTGATCGTGGTAGGGTCATGAGAGATTGTTGGTTTGAGTCTAGTTGGTGGTATTAAAGGTTATATGTTTTGTATAGGACTTCTATTCAGTTGTAGGTAGGTACATATTATCATTCAAGGTACTTGAGGAAGCGGGCTTAACTATCACGAGGATGGATTATGCGCTTGGTAGATGATTTGAGGTATCTTATGATTAGTCTTATATGAGCTTATGAAGGTTGGTACTGTGGATCATCAGATGTTATGTCCTATGGCTTCGCGCCAAGTGGAGGAGTATGCTATTGATGATTAGATTGCATAGTCATGTGTTATGTTAGTTTTGGTATGAGATACATATGTGGTATTGGAGGGTTCCTTGAAACAGCATATGGCTAAGATTTGAGATTTGCATAGGATAGTGCTCAGACTTGCGGTATTTCTTTGTCATAATTAAGTCTATATTTTAGTATCAGTGAGGTTAAAAAAACAACATTAGATTCATAGAAGGTCTCTTCAGAGTGGGTATCTTAGTTGCGGCATTATTGGGTGTTTCAGAGGAAATATAGTGGTTTATAGGCTTTCAAATGAAGTGGTTCGTGATAGGATCTCTTGCGGTGAGCTTTAGTTTAGGATCATAGTGTATTGGCAAAAAGAAGTGTTAACTTGAAGTTAAGTCGAGGGGGATTCAACGAAATGGGTTAGCTTGGTGGTGTTGGGTCCTCATAATAATAAAGGTTATTGTTTCCTTTGGTGTGGTGATGCTTTACTGGTATTTTTGCGGCAATACTCTTCGTTTATATGAATTGGTCCTCTTTGATGAATGTGTTCCTTGTTCTCTATCATTACATGAATATCCCGCTTCTATTTTCCCTTTTTATGGCTACATGCACACCCTTTTCCTCTATTTCCCTCTATTTGAATTAATATGTAAATCTTTGCTTAATTTGGTTACAATGTGTATTTTCCTTTATTTTCCAGTCATGTTCACTTGCTTCAAATTATTTTTTTAATTTTGCTACATCATGTCTTTCCCTACCCCTTTTGCTTGCTTTATTACAATTCTTTAACATTACGCGAACTAACTTCTTCCTTGTTTTTACTTCTTTTTATGTCTTTACGTTTCATCTCATACTGCATTAATTGTTTTTATCATGCAAAATACTTGACAACGTGTTGTTTTATCTTTGCATAAAGCATGATCCACAACATATTCCACTCATGCGTAATTGATACCATAGAGGCACTTGATGAGTGTCCGTCCTTTTCCTAAATCACCCTTTAAATTTGGAAATGCTTATTTGCGGTAAAAACTAGTCGATCAGCGGTGCAATCGACGGTTCCGTAGCTTTCCCTCTTAAGTTGTCCACTTGAGAGTACCAGTCTAGACTCTTCTAGAAACCCCCACTCTAATGTTAACTGTGCATGCATCATGTCCAAACCTACTATGGGTTAGAACGATGTCCGCGTAATAACCATCTAAACAAGTGTTGTCCAAAGTCCGCCGGGATTTTTATAGTCCAAATGGACACAATCACGATCTGTGCATTATTTGGAAAAAATATGCCGATATGCTGATCATTAATGTGTAAATAGTCAAATCTGGAGGGGGAAAGGGATAACTTTATCTGTTTTGCAGAAATGAGGCACAAAGTTCCCATGTTCGACATGGTTTGAAGTATCCCACCTTTGCTACTAGATTGGTGGGAAAATCTCTCACCAAGTGACAAAAACCATGTGAAAAGAGTCCTAGGGAATTTACCTTCCTTGTTAGATATTCAGCCAAACAATGTACTAATTGAGGTCGCTACTATGTTCTGGGATGAGAAGAGGGCCGTCTTCCATTTTAGTGATATAGAAATGACTCCCCTTCTAGATAAAATAAGAGGCTTCACTGGGCTCCCATGGGATAGTCCTGGCTTGTTGGTACCGGAAAATCATATTTCTCGAGGCTTCCTAAAAATGATGTGTTTCAGGAAGAATTATGAGTTAGTCTGTCTGAAAAAATCCTACATACCATTCGATTTCCTTTACGAGTGTTATGGGCACAGCAAACCATATCTCCTTTACCATGATGAGTTTGCCATCACTTCTGTGGGTTGGACTCACCACCGGGTTTTTGCATTCATTGTTTGTTTTCTGGGGATGCTGATATTCCCAATACAAGGAGAAATGATCCATACTCTCCTAACTATGGTTGGTAAGACCCTAATGGAAGTAATTGAGGGGAAAACTTACACTATTGTCCCAATGATCGTGGCTGAGATGTACCGAGCTTTAGACCGTTGCAAAGAGGATATAGGTATTTCGTGGGTTGCAATTTCCTGCTGCAAATATGGTTGTTGGAACACCTTCAGAGAGGACAATACCGTCAGGAATTTCTGCGGCGACCATGGAATGACCACATAGCTTATCACCATCCGAAGATAATGACGTTTATCCCAGATAGGTTCTCACAACCGGGAACCGCTGTGAGCTAGGTACAATTCTTTAAAAATTTGACTGATGACAAGGTACATTAGATGTTCGAGTGGTTCCCTAGAAGTGAATTCATCATTAGGTCGAGATATATTCCTCATCTAGTGCTAATCGGATTAATGGGTATCTACCCTTATGCTCTTATCAGAGTCATGAGGCAAGCTGGGAGGAAACATGTCATACAAAGAGTTTCCAAAATGGTTCATAACAGAGCAGACTTCCAAGGGGATGTCATTCTGTTCAAGTTTGAGGCGCAACACATGTGGCATCAAAGGATTGCTCTGGAGAAGGATAATATCAAGTCAGATCAGTATCATGCCGGCCATGTGTACTTCTATCCATCATGGTTGGTCGATTACATAGCGGGAAAGGTCAAGCCAGGGGTTGATTTGATAAATAGGGTCATAGACGATGCTACTGAGGCACAAGTCAAATATAGGAGGTTGCGCAAAAGGGTTTTTGAATCTGAGACCAAGCATTTGGAACAACATAAAGTGGACATGGAAGCAATCAACGAATGGAGGGGGATCACTACTAAATCAACAGAAGGGTTGGAGTATTTGGAGTAGGCTTTGATGGAACTTGAGGGGAAGATGAGGAAAAGGGTCTCGGATTGTCAGAATGCATAAGGCAATGAAGGAGGACGTCTAGCAAGGCAATATTGGCTGTTAGATGTGCGCGGCCTGGTGAATCTGATTGATGGGGCAAAAATGGGCAAGCTTGGACAAGGTCCCTCTAGGACCAAGTAGATTAGGATTGATATTTACTAGATTCGTTTTACAATCCGATTGTAATAAGGAAAATACCACTAGTGACTCTTTATAATTATTGTCGTTTTAGTTTGGTCTATTTATCATATTAATGAAATGACGGAGTCGTCGGCATTAAGTTTTCTCCAAATCTATATGTCACTAGGCCTACCTCGGGCACAATGAGGTCCCCAAATTAGGACGCAATTGCAAATATCATTTAAATATTCCATACTGACTTGTTTACCTTTTGTCTTTCTTCTTTCCTTTCTTTATTACCATCCCCTAAAGTTGGTTTGTGCATACTGGCATCATTGGCATATCATATCAGATCTAGAGGTCCTCCTCCACCTCCTCCTCTTCCAAGTGATCCTAAGAACAAATGAATAGCTAAAATAGATGATATGAGTTGTATCAGGAAAGACAATGCTACACATGCAGAGAATGTCAAGACTTCAGATGGTTGGAGTACTCCGGCACAGAATGATTTGGCTTTACGGTTAGAACAGAAAATACTGGAGTTAGAAGGGCAGCTTGACCAGGTCCGTAACTTGAAAAACCTTTCCCTTACCCTGAATGTTCCCAATATCAACCAACAAAACGCCCAAAACCCAACACCTCCTCAAAACACACAAAACCAGCACCCACAAAATCCTCCCGCACCTCATTAATACGCCACGCCTCCCCGAAATCCTAATCCTCCAAAAATACCAACTCCCCCACAGCATCAACATCATCTGAACTAGTACCCACAAACTACTACCTACCACACTTCTCAAAATGCACCACAACCTACTCCTGATACCCAAAACTCAACCAATGATCACCATTATACCTAAATCCCTAGATTCCACCAAAGTAATCCTATATACGTGGAAACCTTACCCCATACTTCACCACAAACCTTGTATACACCGAAATTCGCCGAGAATGACCAGCTCATCAAGAACATACCGGAAGAACTTAAGAAGCTTACAAGTCGAGTCCAAGGTGTTGAAGGTGGTAAAGGCATCGAAGGTTTGAACTATGAGGATTTATGTATTCAACCGGACGTAGAACTACCGAAGGGTTACAAACCTCCTAAGTTCGAAATGTTCGATGGATCAGTTGATCCAAATGTACATATGAGGACGTATTGCGATAAGCTCGTAGGGGTGGGTAAAGATGAAAGAATCTGCATGAAGCTATTCATGAGGAGTCTCACTAGAGATGTCTTATCCTTGTATATCAGTCAAAATCCAAATAAGTGGGTTAATTAGGTAAACATGGCGTCAGATTTGATTAATCGGTCTAGGTTTAATACAAAGAATGCACCAGACGTCTTCTATATCCAGAATCTTAAGAAGAAGACAACAGAAAATTTCTACAAGGAATGCATTGATTCTAATTATAGGAAAGTATCTGAAGCACATAGGAATGCATTGATGAAAGTATTAAATGAGGCTTATGTACCCAACAACATTACTAGAGGGGAAATGACCAATATGGTAGGACAATTCTTGGAAAGCCATAAGATCACTTTCCACGAAGATGAATTTCCGTCGGACGGATTAAGCCACAACAAGGCGTTGCATGTCACAGTGCAGTGCGAAAACAAATTTATTACCAGGGTCTTGATAGATGGGGGTTCAAGTCTCAACATCTGTCAATTGAATACCTTGAAGAGATTCGGTAAAGGTTTGCATGAAATACGGGCAGGAACTATGAACGTGAAATAATTCGATGAGTCTCGAAAGGCCACGATCGGAGAAACCAAACTCTATTTACAAATGGGCCCAACCTGGTTTGATGTTGAATTCCAAGTGCTCGGCATATCCGCCTCATACAATCTGTTGTTGGGAGGACCTTGGATACATGCTACCGGGGCTGTAGCTTCCACTATGCATCAGGCTGTGAAGTTTGAATGGAACCATCAGGAGGTGATCATTCATGGAGACGGGAGTAACCCTATCTACACCAACCAGACCGTTCCGGTTGTGGAAAATATGAGGAAGTTAGATGGAGAAACTTACCATCACATTGAGCGTGTTAATGCGATTGAGAAGGATAAATGGTAGAGTAGAAAAATGTAGAACATATTGGCGTGGGCATTATATGAACCTAGTAAAGGGATCGGAAAGAATATCCAGGGTATTGTCAAACCAATACAGTTAAAACGTCACGGCACGACCTTTGGACTTGGATATCAGTATACCTGGCACGAATATCAAAATTGGTCGCCACCATGGCGCGACCCTTATTACCTCTTGATCAAACGATACCATATTTGAGTAAATCCTTTCATCAGGCTGATATGATGTGGGGATCTGAAGAAGATGAAGTTCTAACATATTTAAGGAATCTGTTCTTGGAAGACGAAGATATGGATAGTGACTCAGAGGAAATAGAAGAAGAGGATATAATATATTAGGAAATTGTCAGAGAATTTGAGAATTTTGAGAACAAGCCTAAGTCTAATCTAGACGAAACCGAGATAGTCAACTTGGGAGATTCTGAAATAGTCAAAGAAACTCGCATAAGCATTCACTTGTCACCATTAGAGAAGGAAGATTATACCCGTTTCCTGAAAGAGTATGAAGATATTTTCGCATGGTCTTATGATGATATGACTGGTTTAAACATATCTATAGTGGCTCATAAACTACCTACCAACCCAATGTGTCTGCCAGTAAATCAGAAGCCCAGAAAGTTCAAGCCAGATATGAGTTTGAAAATCAAAGAAGAAGTCACTAAGCAGATCAAAGCTAAGGTTCTCAGAGTAGTTGAATATCCAACCTGGTTGGCTAACATCTTGCCAGTTCTGAAGAAGGATGTGAAAGTCAAAGTATGTGTCGACTATCAGGATTTAAACAGAGCAAGTCCCAAAGATGATTTCCCGTTGCCCAATATACACGTACTGATCGACAACTGCGCAAAGCATGAACTACAATCCTTTGTGGATTTTTTTGCGGGATATCATCAGATCTGGATGTATGAAGTAGATGCCGAGAAAATCGCTTTTATTATGCCATGAGGGGTGTACTGCTATAAAATGATGTTGTTTGGTCTGAAGAATGCTGGGGCCACTTATATGAGAGCCATGAAAACTATTTTCCATGACGTGATACACAAGGAGATAGAAGTATATGTGTACGACATCATCATCAAATCCAAGAAAGGTACATATCACATAGCAGACTTGATGAAATTATTTGATCGGCTTCAGAGGTACAATTTAAAATTGAATCCCGCAAAATATTCCTTTGGAGTCCCTGCTGGAAAATTGTTAGGATTCATTGTTAGCCACCGAGGAATAGAGCTAGACCCATAAAAGGTAAAGGCTATCCAGGATTTTCCACCCCCAAAGAATAAGAAAGACGTGCTGAGTTTCTTGGGGCGTCTCAATTATATCAGCCGCTTCATAGCACAATCAACCGTGATATGTGAGCTGATTTTCAAAATGTTAAAGAAGGATGCCGCAACAAGTTGGACTAAAGACTTCCAGAATGATTTTGACAAAATCAAAGAATATTTGTCCATACTGCCAGTCCTGGTCCCGCCAGAACCCGGTAGAGCACTGCTACACTATCTATCCGTACTAGATGGGGCTTTCGGTTGTATCTTGGGACAACACAACGAGACGGGGATGACAGAACAATCCATATACTACCTGAGTAAGAAGTTCACACCCTACGAAGAACGATACTCTTTGCTGGAATGAACTTGTTGTGCTTTGACATGGATAGCTCAAAAATTGAGGCACTACTTTTGTGCCTACATCACATATCTCATATCAAGGACGGATCCTTTGAAGTACATCTTCCAGAAACCCATGCTTATAGGGAAGCTGACAAAATGGTAGATATTGTTGAGTGAATTTGATATTGTCTATGTGTCTCAGAAGGCGGTTGAGGGACAAGCATTAGCATATCATCTCGTAGAAAATCCTGTAGGAGGAGAATCCAAATAACTAAAAACGTATTTTCCCGATGAAGAAATATCATTTGTAGGAGAAGACATCGTTGAAGCCTATGATGGTTGGAGAATGATTTTTGATAGAGTCGCAAATTTCAAAGGAGTGGGTATCAGAGTTGTTTTGGTGTCAGAGACAGGTCAACATTATCCACAAACTCATATTTTCGTGCACCAATAATATAGAAGAATATGAATCTTGCATATTGGGGCTCAATTTGGCCATTGACATGAATATCCAGGAGTTGCTGGTGGTTGGTGATTCAGATCTTTTGGTACATCAGGTTCAGGGAGAGTGGGCTACAAAGAATACCAAGATATAACCATATTTATACCATGTGCAAGAGATGATGAAGAGGTTTACGAAGATAGAATTCAAACATGTCCCGAGAATCCAGAATGAGTTCGTAGACACACTAGCCACTTTGTCTTCCATGATACAACAAAAGTATAAGAATTTCATCGACCCTATTACAGTAAGGATTCATAATCGGCCAGCTTACTATGCTCGCGTTGAAGAAGAAACATATGGGAATCATTGGTTCCATGATATCAAGGAGTACTTGGAAAAAGGAGAGTACTCGGAGCATGCAAATCATACTCATAAACACACGCTCCGAAGATTGTCTAACCACTTCTTCAAAAGTGGAGGAATTCTGTACAGAAAGACTCCAGACCAAGGATTATTACTGTGTGTTGATTCTAAGGAGGCTTCCAAACTGCTCGAAGAGATATATGCTGGAACTTGCGGACCACATATGAACAATTTTGTTTTAGCCAAGAAGGTACTGAGAGCAGGATATTTTTGGATGACTATGGAAAAAGACTGCATCATGTATGTCCAGAAATTTCATCAGTGCCAAATACACGCATATATGATACGGTGTGCCACCGAATGAACTCAATGAAACAAGTGCACCTTGGCCTTTTGTTGCTTGGGGAATGGATGTCATTGGTCCAATCGAGCACGTTGCTTCAAACGGGCACAAGTTCGTTTTAGTGGCCGTAGACTACTTCACAAAATGGGTTGAAGATGCATCTTACAAAGCTGTAACCAAGAAAGTCATCGCAGATTTTGTCAGAGATCGTATTGTTTGCCTATTCGGGGTGCCAGAATCCATCATCACCAAAAATGATGCCAATCTCAACAGTGACTTAATGAAAGCTTTGTGTGAAACCTTCAAAATAAAGCATAAGAATTCCACAACATACATGCCTTAAATGAACGGAGCCGTGGAGGCCGCCAAAAAAATATCAAGAAATATTGAGAAAGATGGTAGACAACCAAAATCAATGGCACGAGAAATTACCATTTTCCTTGTTAAGGTATCGTACCGCAGTCCGCACATCGACCGTGGCAATTCCCTACTTGCTGGTCTAGGGTACTGAAGCTGTCATTCCTGCCCAGGTTGAAATTCCTTCCTTAAGAATTATACAAGAAGCTGAACTCAGTGATGTAGAATGGATAAGAAGTCGCTACGAGCAATTTGCCCTTATTGATGGGAAAATAATGAATGTGGTTGCCATGTTCAACTTTATCAGAACAAAATGTCCAGAGATTTTAACAAAAGGGTTAGACCTAGACAGCTCACACCGGGGCAACTGGTGTTGAAGCGGATCTTCCCACGTCAAGATGAGGCCAAAGGGAAATTTCCACCCAATTGGAAAGGGCCCTACATGGTTCACAGAGTACTAACAGCATGAGCTCTCATACTTGTAGAAATGGACGGAGAAATTTGGCCAAATCCCATCAACTCAGATGCAGTCAAGTGATACTATGTTTAGATTGTTTACATTTCTTCATCTGATGTTACCGAACTACGGGTGACCAGATTCCCGTTTAAGAGGAGATACGTAGGCAGCCCTGTGGGTTCGGTCACAACTCAATAAAATCTTCATTTTCTCACAATCAGAAACTGGGGCAGAATTTTGAAGAGGACCCTCAAAATTCCGGAGCAAGTCCAATCAAGTTCGTCATATGCAGAACGGTCAAAGAATCGCCTATTAAACTGGCGCAGAATTTTGAGGAGGGACCTTAAAATTCTAATGCAAGAAAGTCACAATGTCTCTAAAAGTGTCACATTCATTGATTCATCTAATTTATTGGATATTATATACTACTATCATATGCACGCATATTTTCTCAAAAACTTTATTTTTGTGAAATAGCCAGATGCTACTAACTTGAGCAGGATCCCAATACAGAGCAAAGCAAAGAAAAGCAAGCAGGCAAAGGCACGAACCAACCTTCCCCGCAAAACTCGTGATTTTTCTTTGGATGCATGAACAAGGAATATTCGAAAATACGTACACACATCAAAATCACTATCTTCATAACGACAAAGCTTCCAAACGCAAACACGTCTCCAGCTAAGAAATGCTCTGCTATCACTCCTTGTCTTTTCTTTGCATGAGGCTAAGCATTGCCACCTCAATTGCATAAGGCTAAGCATTGTCTTTCCTTGCATGATACTAAGCATTGTCTCCTAATTGAATAAGGCTAAGCATTTCCTTTCCTTTCATGAGACTAAGCATTGTCTCCTACTTTGCATGAGGCTAAGCTCTGCCTCCTCAACTGCATAAGGCTAAGCATTGCCTTTCCTTGCATGTGACTAAGCATTGTCTCCTAAATTTCACGAGACTAAGAATTGTCTCCTATTTTTCATGAGGCTAAGCCATACCTCCTCAACTGCATAAGGCTAAGCTCTGCCTTTCCTTGCATAATGCCAAATTCTGTGCTACTTTGAAATCTAGCACTATTTTTTCTACTTTCCCGGGGCTAAGCTCTGCCCTCAATCTTACACAAGACTAAGATCTGTCTTGTTTCGATTTGCATATGACCAAGCATCGTGTATTTGAATCTCATGGGAAGAAACATCATCATTTTTTTCAAAGGAGTCATAGTCCGAAGGCATCATCCTCATAGCCGGAAGACACCATGCCATGGCCTGAGGATCTCTCAATATAGCATATCATTATTCAAAGGCACCATTTTCATGGCCCGATAACATCATTTCATGGCCTGCGAATTCCTTATCACGCAATTCATGGCCAGGACATCATGGTCTAAGGACATCATCCCCATCGTCCAAAGACAACTTTCATGGTCCAAAGGGAATTTTCATCATGTTTAAATTCTCACAATAATCCATATACTTGAATGCATTGTGTTTTATGTTTTACAGGTAATCAATTCCAAGGTACATCTATGCACAATTCCTATATCGTCCTATCCAGAAGAGCTTATTCGTTCCCACAACAACTCCATCGGCTTATTACACCGTTGGATCCAGAACTACACACGGCCTGATTCACGTAAAACTAGGGATATGTAGGCAACTCAGAAACTAGAGTTCGGCCTATATTTCTCCAAATCACCATGTATACGGCTAGAATCGGAGAGCCCAATTTTACGGCAACTTTGGTGAAGGCAAAGGTTCGAAGGCCCGAGCTCGGCATCGAGGGGAACGTCAAGGGTCCTCGACCCCGAGGTAGTACAAATCAAGGGTCGACATGAAAAGGTGGAAACTCCCGAAAGGCACGTGGTTAAAGCAGACAAAGTACACAAAATAGTACAAGCTCGTACCGTGACACAAAATCAGATCCCAGGCGCACCCTCGATCTTAAAGACTGTAGACTCAAAAAAGTTCGTACAGAAGCCATTTCCATCAAGTGAAGCTCCAATGCCTATCCCGAAGAAATTCAGAATGCCCGATCTCCCGAAGTACAGCCGAATTTCGGACCCTAATGTGCACATCACTGCTTACAATTGCGCTGTGAAAGGGAACAACCTGAGGGACGAAGAGATTGAATCTGTTCTATTGAAAAAGTTCGGAGAAACTCTATCCACAAGGGCCATGATGTGGTATCATAACCTGCCCCCGAACTCGATAGATTCATTTGCCATGATGGCGGACTCCTTTGTAAAAGCACATGCTGGTGCCATCAAGGTCACTACAAGAAAATCTGATGTTTTCAAAATCAAGAAAAGGGAGAATGAAATGTTAAGGGAATTTGTGTCCCGCTTTCAACTCAAGCGAATGGAATTACCACCAGTCTCCGATGATTGGGCAGTGCAAGCCTTCACTCAGGGTTTGAATGAGCGAAGCTCGATAGCTTCGAAACAATTAAAGCAGAATTTAATCGAGTACCTCACTATAGTTTGGGCGGATGTACACAACATGTACCAGTCGAAGATCAGGGTCGAGGACGACCGATTGGAAGCCCTCTCTGGCTCGCTGTTCCTAGTAGAGTCTTAGGAAAGGAATCAAGGATTCCAGAAAGAGAGTCAAGGCCAAACAAAGAAAGGTATCAACCGTACGTAGAACATCGCAGAAACATCCTGAGGCGTAACGTACCTCAAAATGACCAAAGGATGGACCGAGGACAGAATCCTTGGGGACTTGTGAGCAAAGCAGGATTCGACATACATGCAGGGCTGGTAGAGGCACCCTAACTATCTGATTATAACTTGAACGTCGATGTTTCAGACATCGTATCGGCCATTAGCAAGATCAGGGACACCAGGTGGCCGAGACACGTGCTATCAGATCCCTCACAAAGGAACCCCAACTTGATATGCAAATATCACGATACCCACAGTCATAGGACCGAAGATTGCAGACAGCTTCGAGAAGAGGTAGCTCGACTAATCTGCAAAGGATACCTTCGAGAATTTCCCAGCGACGGAGCTAAAAATCAGTTTCGGGAAATAGAGGTAAACAAGAAAAATGAAACAGAAGAGCCACGACATGTCATCCACATGATTATTAGTGGAGTCGACGTCCCTTAGGGACCCGTTTTAAGCAAACGAAAGTATCTATCACCAGGGAAAAGCAAACTCGGAGCTACATACCTGAAGACGCCCTTTCGTTCAGCGAAGAGGACATCGAGACCTTGTCTCAACCTCACAATGACGCACTGGTAATTTATTTTATTTTCAATAAATTTCAATTAAACGTGTGCTCGTGGATCCAGGTAGCTCGACCAACATAATTCGGTCGAGGGTGGTAGAGTAGCTCGGGTTGCTCGACCAGATCATACCTGCCTCTCGAGTCCTCAATGGCTTCAACATGGCAAGCGAAATAACGAAAGGAGAAATCATCCTCCCGGTCAACGTAGCTGGCACAATTCAGGATACCAAGTTCCATGTCATCGAAGGTGACATGAGGTACAACTCATTTCTTAGAAGTCCATGGATCCACAATATGAGGGCGTGTGGTAAACTTTTCACCAAATGATGAAGTTCCCTAAGAAGGATGGAGTAAGGATAGTATACAGAGAGCATCACGTAGTAAAAGAAATGTTCCCAGTGCACGATGTGCCACCGAAACCTCCTGAATCGAAGGATCCATAAAACAAGCAAACAACCAAGCAACAATCATAAACTACATCCTCATAGGAACAAACAAAGGAACGTGCCGCATCCTCAAAACTGATAACCAAAGCGTATCGAGGCTCGAGCTCCATCACAGCTAAGGTACAACCCTATTCTTTTTTCCTTTCACACTATACGCTAGCTTGCATGCATGAATTCGATTAAAAGGAGTCAAATCACCCCCCATATCGAAGGCCTTAGGTTTGAAAGCATGCGCTGCACTCGTTTTCCCTTACATCGGATTTTATCCCAAAAGGGTTTTACCTGCGAGGTTTTTAACGAGGCAAAATCCATATGCTACCTAAGGAGAACTCGCCAAGTATTCAAGGCTTCTCTCAGATCAACCTCGAATACTGAGGGGTAACCCTCCAGGAGATCACTGAAATATACAAAAGAGGGTCTCGACAGGAGAATGATGTATCGGACCAAACGGTTGAATGAACCGTGTCCGTATAGAACAATCAAACCCTCTTTGGAAAAAACATGTATACTTGTGCCAAGTAATCAGAGAATTACCTTCTATCATCAAAACATTTCACGCATCAAAAAAGTTTGCCATTTTTACAAGAGACAGCCCCAGGGCCAAAAATCTAACAAACACAAAGGAACTGTCCTCGACAATCACTCCGCCGAGTTGCCAAAAACTCTAAGCTGTAAGACCTCAGGGCATGTAACTCCGAGCTCATAAGCCCTCCTCAAGTCAACATCAATTCCGACTCGGGGACTATCACCGACAGTCGGTTCATCGAGCTATAAAACTCGAAGTTGTATGACCTCAGGGCAGGAAAATTCTAACTCATAAGCCCTCCACGAGGCAATATCAACAACGTAAGCCCTCTTCGAGGCAACATACAAATTTGTAAGACCTTAAAATAGGCATAAACCCCATATCAAAGTCAAGGCTATATATTGAACTTGTAAGACCCAAAAGGCATACCCACGATATAGGCGCCATGGCTATCTTACTCGGGGACTAAAAGGCTACGGGCAAACACAAATGACCACTGTCAAAGGCTCCGACCAAACTAACACAACTCGGAGACGTCCGATTGTTGCCATAAGATCATAGGCCTCCATTTACTTCGAAAAAAACTTCAAAAAGTACCGTTTAAAGGTTGTTCCAACCCAAAGCGTAAGAGCCCAAGTCTCCCGCTACATTAAAGATTTTACCAACCTAAAGCGTAAGAGCCCAAGTCCCCAGCTAGTCATATCGACCTTACGCGTAAGAGCCCAAGTCGCCAGCTACGGGTCATACCGACAGAAAGCACGTCAGTGCCAATTTGAAAACTTCAGGGTCGTTGACCTCGAGTCAAAAATTGACTCGGAGACTAAGCCGATACAGTTAACTAAATCGCCTCGGGGCCAAAAAAGCGTAAGATCCTGAGTCGCCCACTACATTAAAAGTTGTATCGACCTTACACATAAGAGCCCAAGTCGCCAACTACGGGTCATACCGACACAAAGCGCCTCAAGGCCAATTTATAACCCTAAGGATTTCATCCCAAAGTCCAAATCACCCGACCAGCTACCAACAGGCAAATCAGATCAAAGAATATTTCATATATATATATATATATATGTGTGTGTGTGTGTGTATGTGTGTGTGTGTGTGTATGTGTGTGTGTATTACAAATACATATTTACAACGCTCCCACAGGAGTCTTATGCAAACAACAAAGTAGAAAATCTATTCTACTCTCGGGACCAGCTCCCTCAATGGCCCCTCGGACCAGCTACCATGGTGGCCTTCAAGTGTCAACATCAGCTCAAGAGAGGAAAAATTTGGCATCGATCTCGTCCTCCACGGCCTGCTTTATCTCTTATGAGAAGTCAAAGCCCCTAGAATGTATCTCCTCGAGCGTCTCCCTCGAAGACTTGCATCGGGCATACTCATTTCCCCTCCTATCTCTGTTGAAAGCCCCTGTCAGCTCAGCCCGTGCATTGGCAACATCCTTCAAGTAAACGACCACCTTCTTATCGGCCTTCGCTCAAGCTACCTCAGCTTCGGTCCGAACAGCCACAACCTCTGCCTTCATATGTAGAAGATCAACCTCGAACTTGGAAATCCTGCTCGACTGAATTGAGCTGTCTTCCCAGGCATTGCGAAGTTGTATCTCGAGAGCAACAGCCTTAGCCAAAGCAGTCCTTTTGGCCGAAACATGTACGCCTACCTGCACTTTCAACATTTGACATTCAGACCTAACTTGCCCGACCTCACCCCAAAGGCGCTCCAACACTTTTGTTTTTTCCTGCAACCGAAGTACCAAAGAGTTAGCTCCCAAAATCAAGAAAGAAAGCACATACCCCTACAGGGTAAGGGTTACCTAGCGCTCGAGTTTTCCTTCATAAATCCTGCTCCGATGCATCTCCACTCAAATATGTATCAACTCTTTTGTCTTCTTATTACAAAGAAGCTTGAGAGATCTTTTCTTACCCAAAGCTTCCCACAATCAGGCCTCACAGCAAAGCATCTAGGCCTTGAGTTTATCAAAAACCTGCAAAAGAAAAACTTCGGTTCAAAGAATGAAGATTCATAGCCAAAAAGCCAGCAAGGCCAATCGAAGCTCACCTTAGAACAGAGCCACTGGGCCTCCTTAAAAGTTGAACATGCATCTACCGGTTTGGCCTCATCGGCCCCTGCCAAACCACTCTTAATAGGGTATGCCCACTCGAAACTTCAATCGGTCCAGGCGGCCCCTAATCCCAAGCATCCCTCGAAGTACCTTCGAGGACAGAAGCGGACAACGGTGGAGGACTCTTGCTCTTCCTATCTCAGCGAACCTCTTCTTCAAAATTATAGATCCCAGGTCTGGAAGAACCACCAACCTCAAAAGGGCCCCTAGCCTGAGCCATAGACAAAGAATTATCCTCACAAGGGGAGCTGAAGTCCGCAGAATGGCCGACGTATAAGAAAGCTCTCGTCAGCAACGGCATCTCCTTTATGCCTCCGGGAAGGCCCCGCCTCATCAAGAATGTTCTCATCCATAGAGGACCTTTTTAAACTATTGTTCTCCCTCGGGCCTTCACTCTTCTCGAGGGGACACGACCTCATTCCGGAAAACCAACCAACACCTGTGGCATGAGAGTTAGTACGCATGAAAGGAAACATTCATCAAAATGAATACCACACAAATCATACCATGGTGCTTCGCCTCCCATATGCCCCTCGAGAGATCACGCCACTTGCGCTCGTCATATGTTGAGGAAGCTGCCAACGTTCAAGTCCAGTACGCAAGCTCCTGGGTGGCTTTGAGCCGATTTCGGATTTTGATAAATAACTTTGTATTTTTCTTGTGGAACTGATTCCTTTAGTCCGTGTTGATTATATCAAATTGTTTGTGGCTAGATTCGAGGCGCTCGACTGCCGATTTGCGAGGCAAAGGCGTATATGAGTAGGGATTTTCTCGGATTGAGGTAAGTAATAGTTCTAAATATGGTTTTGGGGTATGAAACCCCGTGTTATGTGTATTGTCATTAGTTTGGAGGTGGCGCACATGCAAGGTAACGCGCGTGTGGGCGTGCACCGTAGGAATGGTGACTTGGTCCATTCCACGGAACTGGGAAGTTGAACAATTTGTTGTTAGCTATATGCTCTCCATGTGCTATAGAAATTTGACTGTGAAGCATGTAAGAAATCATGTTTAGGCCATGTGTTGGTACCGTTGGGACCCATAGAGGTCGTGTTATATGTTGAATTACCTACTAATTGATGTTTGCACTCATTCTCAATTTTTACTCGCATATCATATCGAAGTTTCTATTATTCCTTGTTGATACGTCATTTCAATGTTGTTTGGGCTGATTTTCATGATTTCTGAGAGCTCGAGAGACTAGAGAGGTTGATGACTCAGTGAGGCCAAGGTCCTGATTCTGAGGATATTTTATGGGATCGGGTTGCATGCCACATCATGTTTCATTGATTTATGCCATGATTGGCTTGATATGACGCTTGGGCTAAAGGATCCCCTCCGGAGTCTGTAGATACTCCCAGTGAGCGTAGTTACCTACTCAGTGCGAGTGCCAAGTGACTATGAGGAATGAGTGATTGCGAGGTTGGAGTGAATGGGAGGACTGAGTGACTGTTGCTCTTAGAGGATGCAATTGATTTCATTAATGTTGTACTCAACTTTCATATATCATTGTTTTGAAATGTCTGAGAGATACTGCATCATGTTTTACTTGAATTTGACATAAATTAACTAACTTGACTTAAATTACTGGACATGAAGGCATGCTTACTTTTCCTATGTTGTGATTTCTGAAATTGAACTAAAATTGTGTAGCTCGTTACTATATTCAGCTCTTTATTTAGCGTTGTTAGTTACTGAGTTGGTTGTACTCACTCTACACCTTGCACTTAGTGTGAAGATCCAGGTGTTTTTGGACATGGTGGGTGTTGATTTCTTCGCATACCTGATCTTCTGGGAGATTCCAAGGTAGCTGCCCAGCATTCGCAGACCTTGTTTCTACTTCCCTATCTTTCCTTTTATTGTATTTAGTTTTGGACTATCTTAGACAGTGTATTCCATACTTGAGACGTTTGGATGCTTATGTACTTTGTGACACCCCGATTTGGGAGTTGTTATTCCGCGTTGTTTTTTGGATTTACTATCCTGCTATGAGAAATTTTATTATTTAAACTACTTTGAATCCATTTTGTTAAAAGTGTTGGAGTTATCTCTAAATTTTGGCTTTCCTAGTACCACGTTAGGTGCCATCACGATAGGTTAGGATTTGGGTCGTGACAAGTTGGTATCATAGCCTACGTTACATAGGTCTCACGAGTCATGAGCAGGTTTAGTAGAGTCTTGCAGATTAATACGGAGGCGTCTGTATTTATCTTCAAGAGGCTGTCGAACCCTTAGGAATCTTCACCTTCTTGTATTCATATTGTGCGGATTTACTTATCTTGGTAACTAAACTTCTGTTATTCTATTTTCACATATGGTAAGGATACGTGCTATAGGGTAGGATGGATAGCCACTAAACAGTTAGGGCTACGAGAGGCCGAGATCGCGGTAGAGGCCCCAGTAGGGGCAGAGGTGCAGCTCGTACGGAAGCTAGGGCGGCACCTGCAAACCCGCCAGTTGCCCTAGTTCAGAAGCAGGTTCCAGTTATGGCTGAGCCAGTGGGGCCAGCTTAGGCACCAGCAGTGCCCATTGTGATTCCATGCCTTCAGGAGGCCTTGGCTCAGGTGGTTGATGACGTCCAAATCCACTCCTAAAAAGTAAATGGACACGGTCGCATGCAATATAATTTACCCAACTATGAGTCGGGGTCAAATCCCACAGAGAACAATATGTAGGCGATTAGGCGTGTAAGAAAATTATCACTTATTATGCTAATCCAAACACTTAAAATGAATTGTGAAGATATTATAGCTACATGCAAAAATATAAACTAACCTAGAAAGCAAGTAAAATGATCAATGGCTACAAGCATGGATGTATAGGGAATTACACTCAAGTAACGACCTAATGTATTTCACAATTTTAAAAATGTGAGCGAGCTTACGTTAATTAGCCTCGGGTAATAATTCTATATTAGATCTTCCGAAGACTAAAAAGACTTCTTAATTGAATTATCCCTAAAAAAATTAAGATATTAAGCACACCCGAGTATGGCTACAAGTAGTTCAATCCTATCCCGAGGCAGAATCTATAAAGTGAGGGTTAAAGCCTCAAGTTCTTGTTAATTAATCTTTCCCAAGATTAATTTGAAGTTAATGGAGAGTCCTAGGGTTAGCTAATCCCATTGGAAACATGAAAACAAGAATAATTAAAGAGACAATAACTCACTTTAATATAACTAAAAATCGTTCAAAACATAAGCACAACAAGATATTTAATCCACACTTTCAATATGAATATTCTCATAAACAAGATTCAAATGTTGGAAAAAATACTACACACTTAGATATACAATACAAAACAAGGAAATGAAGAAATGAAAATAAGTGGGTAAGAAATTCTCAACCAAAGCTTCAAATCTTCAAGACCCAAGTATGTGTGCAACAACCCTAGATCCAAAACTTGTGTTCTCTCTCAATATATGTTCAAAGCTACCAAAGATATGCCAAAGATCAGCTAGGTCGTGTATTTGTGGGTTTGGAATTGAGAAAATGTGAAATGTCATCACAGTCCTCAGCTGAATCCCGTTGACCGCACCTGCGGAAGGATCCTTGCAGGTGCGGCTCCATATATGCAGATAGCTTTTCGCATAAGAGACCTTTGATGGGAAACATTGACTCCGCAGAGGCAGACTTACACGCGTAGAAGCCTGATCGCAGATGTGAACTCCAAGCACAGAAGCTCGTCCGCAATAACGATTCTTGTCTCGTAGATGATCCCAGCGAAGGCAGCTCAATTTCTCAGATGCGGCCTTCTCCTTGCAGATGTGAGGTCGCATAATTGCATAGTGTTCCGCGGATGCAGAATCGATGAAGAAATTTGCACTTGTTTTACTTGCTCAATTCCACTTCAATTGAATTCAATTTTCTTCAAGACTTCATTTTCCTGAAATCTAGCAATACACACCATAAACAGCTCATATTATAATTAAAGGACGCAAAATCTAAAGAAAAGGGACTAAAATAAATGGTAAAATCACCACTCATTAACATCCCAAACTTAAACCATTTGCTTGTCCTCAAGCAAATCAAAACCAATAATTCAATAAGGTTTTGCAATTTAAAGCACAAGTAGCAATGCTATCATTCACAAATTACATTCTCCACTTAAGCATCATACATACGGATTTGGTTGGTACTAATAATTAGCGTCAAGCATCTGAATCTCAACAAAATAACTCCTTCATTTGGAAACAACTTAAATAAATGCAAAGGAGTTCAAGAATAATCAAGTGACAACAAAAGCCTCAAGAAGTGACTCAAAAGCACTAGTCTACTACATATGCTGAATTTACTCAATTCGGGATATATTAGTGTCATGAATCCATCCTAACCCATGTGCCCTCGCAAGAAAGAAATTTTCAAAATCACCACATTTACAATAATAACACAAGGTACAAATTCACAAAGACGCTCACTCTCAAGAAAGAATTTCAAGTGTTACAAAATATCATGTCATAAGCTTGCCCTTATTTTAATTCGTCGCCTATTCAAAGGCATTCAGTTGGAGATCCCATAAGGACTTTTTAATCTTGTAACTTAGATTTAGGAAAGGGTAGGATAAGCATTTTGGATACAATTGACTACACCCTCCTTGAACACTACTCACATTTGTCATTCTTTTTGCATTTTGCTTCTTTTTAAATCACATAGCCCTTATTAACATCTAGTTACCAAAATAGAACAACCTTAAAGTACCTCTCTGATTTTCTAAGGACTCCATATATATATATTTTTACCTTTTTTTATACAACTATTTTCTTTTGGAGCTTGAGTATCTTCATATAAACAACTTTGAGGTATATGTTTCTACACACAATGTACATCTACACCACTTCCTTATTAACACGAACACCCCCAACTTAGGCTTTTAGCCTCATTCTTAATATTGAAGGAGGGACGGGTTCAAAAGAGGGAATTATTTCACAAAAGGATAAAAGTTTATAATGAAGTAGCCAAAGAAAAGGTTAAAGGCTCAAATGGGGTAAACTAGTGATAATATTTATGCAACGGTAGGCTCGAAAGGCTAAAGGGGTTTTTTAAAAGATCACAAAGAATATCTAACGTCATTCCTCCAACCAAAAATAATTAACATTAGCAGTGAACAAAGACCAACCGGGTAAGTTCTAGATGACAAAAGTAAACACAAGAATTATTTTTAACAAAAACTAATACACATGGCACATGAACTAATCAAGACGGATCAATTTCACTTTTTAATAAGAGCATTTATAGAAATATCATGTCAACTAGTGGGCAAAGAGTTACCAAATGAGCTAAAAATTTATCACAAAAATTATTCTTCCCCATGCAACTTACTTTTTCATTTTCAAACCAAAATTTGGAGGGGTATTCTTAATTCACACGTCACATATAAGAGATTAATTTTATTAGGACCAAACAATCCAAAAGTCTCCACATAACAAAACAAGACTAATTCCCTTAAGAAAGTCGTCACGCCATCCATCATAGAGAAAAGTCACCCGGTTCAACAAAAAACTATTCCTCGAAAAATAACCGTAGCATAAAAAAAACCCAAGAAAATTTGAAAAGTATATTACTACTAAAGAAATAAAGGTAAAATAAACTAAAAACTACTAAAGAAAAATACACTAAACAATAAAGGAATAAAAATGAAATAACTAAAAACTACTAAAGAAAATAAAATAACAAAAGCGACTTAACACTAAATGAACAACGATAACATAAACTAAAAACTACTAAAGAAAATAAAGAAAGAAAGAAAAATAAAATAGACTAAAAAAGCGACTAATCTACAAATATATCATCAATCACAACCTACGCCAAGAGCACATGATAATATATAGTAAAACAAGCACTGCACGGGCACAAGTTAAACATCAATGTACAAATAAAGTACACTCCCTAAAGCCACCCCCAACTAAAAACATTACAGTGTCCTCACTGCACAATATCCAAATAAAATAAGAGTAGTTTGATGGTCTCCCTGAGGTCTGCATCAGACTAGCAGACTGCGGGAGAAAGGCTAATCACTGCCGTGGAGAACTCGCAACCTCATCATCATCAGTATCATCAGCATCATCACCAGTAGCGCTCGACATGAAGGAGTACTCTTCGCTATCATCGTCTTCCTCAACTGGTATCTTCCTGTTCGGCTGCCCCCATTTGAATATGGCCTTGATGCCTCTCCAAATCTTTATCATAAACTTTCCCTTCTTCTTGTTTCTCATTTTCTCTTTTTGGCAGTCCGATTGAAGATCTACATGTGCCTTGGCCATGTTACCATAGGATTCCTTGAGTCTGCCAACAGAAGCTGCCAACTTCTCATTAGACTCTGATTGCTTCTTCTGGTTGTCCAGGTAGGTCTTCATTTCTTCCCTGGTAAAATACTCGAGCCTAGACTGGGGGTGTGAGGGTCAACTAGGAAATAGTGACACTAAGTCGCGGATAACGCCAAGCTGTGAGCTCAACATCCCCAATGGCCCCTCAAGCAATGTTGTCTGTTAGGATGACTCTGATCTGACAATAGTGGTGACTTCCCTCTTATTACTCTTTACTGCACTACCCTCATCCGTTACTCTTAATGGATGAAAGAGTTTGTCGGTTGGTAACCAATGACTGGTGCTATACAACTCAACATCTTCCGCCTACACAACTCTATAATTAGTGAAGGAAAAATCAAGCATAGGCTATCGTCTGGCAAATATTCTCTCAGCTCCCGCAAGATATAGTGGTCGACATTCACATGAATGTCATCTATTATGCGTGCAATAATGAAGGCTTTGGTATATGAGACATCTGAGACATTTCCACAAGGTGATACTCTGTTGCAAATGATGTAGAGCCACATTTTGGCTTCAGCTGTAAATTCGATGGACTTCAAACCCTTTCTCTTGTTGGCCCATTTTTCTCTCATGTTTGTGGAATAGAGGTTAGAAACAAGCCATTATCCGTTGTTGCAATGATTCTTTTCTCGCATCGGCACAAGTAGATGGTCAGGAAGCCATAGAATGTTATATGTTCAGTCCCAAACCGCATTTTTCCCCTTATGGTGAGTTGTGGGTCAGCAAAGTTTGTACGCTTAAGAATAGCGTAAAACACATGAAGCCACTCCTCATTGGCTTTGTACGGAGTAGGAATGAAGCACGACCAGCCGGAGGCTTGTAGACGACCATAGAATTCTGGAAGCAGCTCATCCAATTTATCCTCGGCGATCCCCTTTTCAAGCACGGTCTTTTATGTGATAAGGTTTTCATAATATTGGCGATGACAATCAGCAGATATGAAGTGTTCATTGTCAAATAATTCCACAACTACTTCCTCAATTTCATGATTAAATGCAACATTTTTGTTCATGTTCGTGTGCATTTCTAAAGCTTAGAGTACCTAAAATATCCAAATCAAGTTAGTCAGGTATTATAAATATGTTAAGCAATCCAAAATAATGCAATTAGGCCAAAGAATCAAGTCGAATGGGCCCCGGAAGCTCCAGTTGCAAAGCTACTGGAATTTGCCAAGTCTGCCGCCTAGTTTCTGCACCTGCGAAAAATCCATCGCAGGTGTGCTCGCTTCGACGGCATTTCTTTCGCATTTGCGGACTTGCCCAGTTGACCAGAAATCACACCTGCAGAGCTGTCCACGCAGGTGCAAGGCCGCATCTGCGGCACTTTACTCGCTTCTGCAATGCTCATCAGGGGTTTCAAAAACCTAGAATGTTTTACTCTTTTCACTTCTTAAACATGATTTTAGCATATATTGTATACTCAAGAATTCTAAATTAGTGCACTACATGAATATACCACTGTTAAACCTGATTTTATGGTGCTTAGGAATAAAACTTTCTTTTGGAGAATTTGTCGAACACATTGCAAGCATTGAGAATATTATACTTCTTCAAACGAATAGGGTACTCAAAATTCCCCCAAAATTGTTTTACATCTTCAATAACACATAAAAATATTCTCTCAACAAATTTTCTCACCCTAATATCAAACATAATCAAGAGAGAGAAAAGAGGATTGTGGGGAATGACTGTGAAGAAGAAGAAGAAGAAGAAGAAAAACAATTTAAAATAAAGCAGCTGAGAGAGAGGGTGGTGATGAGTACCTGATTGTCTTGTGTAAGAGTAGTAGAAATTGAGAGCAATATAGAATTTGAGTAGAAGTTATGTGAGATATGGAGGAGTTTGAGTTTGGGGAAAAAAAGGTTAGAGTATTACCTGATTAAATGAGGTCTTGGTTCATTAAACTTGCCTGACTTACGCACCTACGGTAGAAGACGCGCTTCTGCGAAGCCGTTTCTGCAACATCGGTTTTGCGCTTATGCCATCGCACCTGCGCAACATGCGCATATGTGCGTAGTTACCTCGGTTCTATGAAATTGCATCTGCGTGCTTATGTCCGCAGGTGCGGTTGCACCAGAGTTCAGCTGGACAAATCTGGGAAGCCACTGTGTTGGCTTGTTCCAACACCTTTAACCCCTTAATTCAACTCCAAAAATATCTGAAACTTTGCAGATTAGTCAAAAAATAACATAGTAAACTATTTCAAAAAAGGAAATTTCAAAAACGACCAAAAAATTTGAAAATAATGGGTTGCCTCCCACTAAGCGCAACATTTAACGTCGTGGAATTACGCGGATCAACTTTATCACTTTTTTTTGCCACTTTGACGATATGAATTGGGAACTAGCTTTAAATCAAGCTTGTGACCACGAGCAACGGGGGTGGTAAGTATATGATCAATCCACGCATTAATTTCTTCATTTTGCATTTCTTGGCTTTCATGTGAGGAATGGCTTTCATTTATTGCCTTCTTCCTTCATTTTTCAACACAATTCCAATGTTGAAAAATGCTTGGAATGTGACCTCAAGCCTCCAAATTTCAATTCTTTTCGGATTTTGACATCCTCTTGGTCACCAGAATAGAGTCAAATTCAACTATATTTTCATTTGCACCGATTGACTCTAATTCTATATTTTTCTTGGCATCACCAACAAGCATGGAGTTGGTTGGTGGATGTTCAATTCTTGATTCCTCAAAATAAAGCTCATTTTCTTCCTCGAAGTCGGACTCTTCTTGATCTCTTCCACACTCTCAAGTTGGTGGGTATAGTGAGCCTCAACCAATTTTTTTATTTGATCTTTCAAAGTGAGGATATTCTCATCATTTTGAGTCAAAACTTATTTCAAGTCCTCGAGTGCCACGTTGTGCTTCTCCTCATTTTCAAGAATGGCCTCCAACATGAGCATAATCCTCTCATTTTGAGCATTTGAGAGTTCTTCTTGATTTTGATCAAGTGCTAAGGAAAGATTTTCGGCTTCCACATTTAAGGAAGGTTCTTGGCTATCATTCACTTCCGAGGCTTTTTGGACCTCTAAAGCTTCAAGCATTTCTTCCATTTGTGAGTTTAATCTTTCAAGCGCCAAGTCATTTTGTAGACTATTTTCCAGAAACTCCTCCAAGGCACTTTGGTCTTTGTTTCCTCCTTCAAGTAGGAATTCCACCATGAGCTTGAACTCTCCATTTTTACCATGCTCAACTTCTTCCATTTCCATATCCTGTAATTTTCATCAGAAAAAGTAGAATCATCATGCGGGGGATGGGGGAAGGGAAGGAAAAATAAGCACAATTATCCCAATGACCATTTTTGACGACCACACTTATCACAAATACTTCAATCATGGGTTTGAGATTGTGCGCACAATCCACCCCCAGGGGAATTTAAACAATTTTTCCATGAGTGTGGTCCTCCACAATAAAGACAAGGTTCATCAAATTATGAACAACTACCATCCGACCAATTTTTATTATATGATGCCATTTTTTTAAAACTAAGAAAATAAACAACAAACAAGAAGACAAATAAAGATAAGAAAATAATTACATAAATATTCACAAGTTTGGACCAAAGCACTTACGCTTACTTCTCAAACAACCTAAATACACCAAATTATTCCCCGGCAACGACACCAATTTTGATGACATCTAAATCCACTACTAAAAATTAAATGGACACAATAGCATGCAATATAATTTACCCAACTATGAGTCGGGGTTGAATCCCACAGAGAACAATATGTAGGCGATTAGGCGTGTAACAAAATTATCACTTATTATGCTAAGCCAAACACTTAAAATGTGATTGTGAATATATTATAGCTAAATGTGGAAATATAAACTAACCTAGAAATAAAGTAAAAAGATCAATGGCTACAAGCATGGTTGCATAGGGAATTACACTCAAGTAATGATCTAATGTATTTCACGATTTTACAAATATGAGGGAGTTTATGTTAATTAGACTCGGGTAATAATTCTATATTAGCTTCTTCCGAAGACTAACAAGACTTCCTAATTGAATTATCCCGAAAAATATTAAGAGATTAAGCACACCCGAATATGGCTACAAGTAGTTCAATCCTATCCCTAGGTAGAACCTATAAAGTGAGGGTTAAAGCCTCAAGTTCTTGTTAATTAATCTTTCCCAACCCCATATTATATTTCCCAAAATTAATTTGAAGTTAATGGGCGAGTCCTAGGGTTAGCTAATCCCTTTGGAAATATTAAAGAACAAGAATAATTAAGAAACAATAACTCACTCCAATATAACTAAAAAATGTTCAAAACATAAGCACAACAAGATATTTAATCCACACTTTAAATATGAATATTCCCATAAACAAGATTCAAGTCTTGGAAAAAATACTACACTTTTAGATATACAATACAAAATACGGAAATGAAGAAATTAACATAAATGGGTAAGAAATTCTCAACCAAAATCTTCAAATATTCAAGACCCAAGTGTGTCAGCAAGAACCCTAGATCCAAAACTTTTGTTCTCTCTCAAGATATGTTCAAAGCTACCAAAGATATGCCAAAGATAAGCTAGGTCGTGTATTTGGGGTTTTGGAATTGAGAAATGTGAAATGCCATCATAGTCCTCACCTGAAGCCCGTTGGCTGCACCTTTGGAAAGCTCCATGTAGGTGCGGCTTCGCAGATGCAGATAGCCTCTCGCAGAAGCGACCGTTGACGGGAAACATTGAATCCGCAGAAGCAAACTTACGCGCACAAAATTGCGATCACAAATGCGAACTCCAAGCGCAGAATCGGTTCTCCTCTCGCAGATGCGATCCCAGCGAAGGCAGCTCAATTTTGCAAATGCGGCCTTCTCCTCGCAGATGCAAGGACGCATAAGCGCACAGTGTTGTGCAGATGCAGAATCACTGAAGAAATTTTCACTTGTTTTACTCTTTTTTGCTCAATTCCAGTTCAATTGAATTCAATTTTCTTCAAGACTTTATTTCCCTGAAAATCTAGCAATACATACCATAAAGAACCTCATATTATAGTTAAAGGATGCAAAAACAAAAGAAAAAGGACTAAAATAAATGGTAAAATCATCACTCATCAGTGGTCTCAGTTGCGGCCGCAACCACTTCTCAGGACGGGGGAGGGACTCAGACTCCTGTCGTCGTACACTGGATCAGGTGATGTAGGGACTCAAGACACCGGGGGCACTACCAGCCTAGCCAGTTACAGTTGCTCCAGCCCATGTGGTTCCTATTATGACTGAGGATGAGCATAGGAGACTAGAGAGTTTTGGGAGGCTCCGGCCACCACCTTTTAGTGGGACAGAGTTGGAGGATGCCTAGAGATTCTTTGATAGGTTTGAGAAAATTCTTCGCACACTCGGTATTTCGGAGACTAGTGGGGTATCGTTCACTACTTTTCAGTTCACTGGGGATACTTTTAGTTGGTGGGAGGCTTATGAGAGGTGCAGGCCGGTCGGTGCAACACCACTTACATGGAAGGAGTTGTCTGTTCTCTTCTTGAAGAAGTTCGTGCTGTAGTCTCGTAGAGATGAGCTACGTAGATAGTTTGAGCAGTTAGGTCAGGATGGCATGTCTATGATGCAGTACGATATGAGGTTTTCTGAGTTGGCTCATCATGCAGTTTGATTGGTTCCCACTAATAGGGAGATGATTAGGAGGTCCGTCGATGGCCTCACATATCAGTTGTGGTTGCTTATGACCCAGGAGAGGGTATCTGGTGCTACTTTTGATGAGGTGGTCGACATTGCTCGACATATAGAGATGGTCCGTTGTTAGGAGCAGGGTGAGAGGGAGGCCAAGAGGCCTCTTAGACTGGGTGCTTTCGGCGGTGTTCCTTCTGGAGGTCAGTTCCACCACTGAAGGGGTTGTCCTTATAGGCATTCTCAGATGGCTCGTTCAATTCACTGTTGTGCATCATCCGGCCATGGTTCATACAGTTTTCATTAAGTTCAGTCCTCTTTTAGTGCCTTTCAATCTTAGAGTTCATCCCGTTCTCCGCCGATTCAGGGCTCATCTATGCCAGGTTCTTCTACCAGTTATCCCGGTGCTCGGGGCTCCCTTCAGTCCCCACCACCAGCGCTGCAAAGTTGCTTCGAGTGTGGGGAGTTTGGGCACTTGTGGAGGCAGTGTCCTTGTCATCTGGGAGGTCCAGTGTAGCAGAGGAATCAGGATGTGATTTTAGCATAAGTTACTTCACCACCCGCTCAGCCAACTCGGGGTGGGGCCTAATAAGCTAGAGGTCGCCATATAGAGGGAGGCTTGAAATGATGAAAGTTGGATTTTTGGAAAGCTTGAGCGGGAGTGGAATTTTTGATATCGGGATTGGATGGGAGTTCCGGAAGTTGGAGTAGGTATGTAGTGTCATTTGCGATTTGTGTGCAAAATTTGAGGTCATTCGGATATGGTTTGATAGGTTTCGGCGTCATTCGTATAAGTTGGAAATTCCTTATTTCATTAGGATTGAATTGGGGTGCGATTCGTGTTTTGATGTTGTTTGACGTAATCTGAAGACTCGACTAAGTTTTTGTTGTGCTTTAAGACTTGTTGGTATATGTGGTTGAGGTGCGGGGGGGCTCAGGTTGATTACGGATGGATAACTGATGGAAATTGGAGTTGTGTGATTGCTGAAGTTGGCAAACTACTGGTGTAATCGCACTTGCGGAATTTTCATCATAGGTTCGAGCTCGTAGAAATGACGAGTGGAATGCAGAAGCAGACTTGGTCGAGGTTTGAGTAGAGCTCGCATATGAGAAGGATTTTCCGCACCTGCGTGGCCGCAGATGCGGCGAAGTAAGCACAGAACTGGAAAGTGAGAGGTGAGTTGGGTCAGCAGAAGCGGATTGTGGTTCGCAGATGCGAGTCCGTATAAGAGGTCTTTTGGTCCACATGAGTGGAACCCATCACAAAATCGGGCGTTTTGGTTGCACCTGCAAAGCCGTGAAGCCGTAGGTGCGGGTAAGTTGTCGCAGGTGCGAAAAGCCTTGATAGAATATAAATGTTGGGTTCCGAGGGTTTTATCATTTCTTGACTTTGCAAAGTCAGATTTGGGTAATATTTGAGAGTGATTTCGAAGGGATTCTTGAGTTAAGTCACTTGTGGTTAAATTTATTCAATAATTATATTTCCCCGTTGATTTTACCACCTAGTTGGTGTGTTTTTGAGGTGTAATTTTGGGGTTTGAGGCTAGGGATTTGGATAGTTGATTTGGGGATTTGGGTGATGATTTGGTATTGGATTCTGATAAAAATTGTATGGTTGGACTCGTGGTTGAATGGGGTTTCGGTTGTTGTGACTTTTGTCAGATTTTGAGACGTGGGCTCGAGGGCCGGGTTTGAGCCAATTTTCATATTTTTCTTGTGGAATTGATTCCTTTAGCCCGTGCTGATTATATCAATTTTTTTGTCGCTAGATTTGAGGCGTTCGGAGTTGATGTGAAGCAAAGACGTATTAGAGTAGGGAGTTCCTCGGATTGAGGTAAGTAACAGTACTAAATCTGGTTCTGAGGGTATGAAACCCTGTGTTATGTGTATTGTGATTGGTTTGGAGGTGACGCACATGCTAGGTGACGGGCGTGTGGACGTGCATCATAGGAATTGTGACTTGGTCTATTCAATGGAACTGGGAAGTTGAACAATTTGTTGTTAGCTATATGCTCTCCATGTGTGATTTGAAATTTGAATGTAAATCATATTGGAATTCATGTTTAGGCTATGTGTTGTATCGTTGGGACCCACAAAGGCCGTGTTATATGTTGAATTACATGCTAATTGTTGTTTGCACTCAGTCTCATTTTTTACTCGCATATCATATCCAAGTCTCTATTATTCCTTGTTGATACATCATATTATTGTTGTTTTAGTTGATTTTCATGATTTTGAGAGCCCGAGAGACTCGAGAGGTCGATGACTGAGAGAGGTTGACGGCTTGATTGTGAGGATATTTTATGGGATAAGGTTGCACGCCGCAACATTTTTAATTGATTTATGCCATGATTGGCTTGATATTGAGCTTGGGCTAAAGGAGCCTCTCCGGAGTCTGTACACATCCCCAGTGAGCATAGGTACCGACTGAGTGCGAGTGCCGAGTGTTGAGTGACTGTGAGGGATGAGTGATTGTGAGGTTGAAGTGAATGGGAGGACTAAGTGACCGTTGCTCTGAGAGAATGTATTTGATTTTATTATTGTTGTACTAAGTTGCCATATATCATTGTTTTGAAATATCTGAGAGATACTACATCCTGTTTTACTTGAACTTGACATGAATTAAATTGTCGGACTTGAAAACATGCCTATTTTTCATATGTTCAGATTTTTGAAATTAAACTAAAACTGTGTAGCTCGTCACTATCTTCAGATCTTTATTTAGCATTGTTACTTACTGAGTTAGTTTTACTCACGCTACACCATGTACATTCTGTGCAGATCCAGGTGTTTCCGGACACGGTGGGTGTTGATTTCTTCGCACACCTGATCTTCTTGGAGATTCCAAGGTAGCTTCCTAACGTCCGCAGACCTTGTTTCTCCTTCCTATCTTTCCTTTTATTGTATTTAGTTTCGGACTATCTTAGACAGTGTATTCGAGAGTTGTGACATTTAGATGCTCATGTACTCTATACACCCCAATTTGAGAGTTGTTATCTCGCGTTGTGTTTTGGATATACTATCCTTCTATGAGAAATTTTATTATTTAAACTGTTTTGAATCCATTTTGTTAAAAGTGTTGGAGTTATCTCGTAAATGTCGGCTTGCCTAGTACCATGTTAGGCGCCATCACGATAGCTTTGAATTTTGGGCCGAGACAATTACCGGGTTTGAGATTGTGAAAGTTGTAATATGATATTAGCTATGTTTTTGGCCATGACAAGGCCAATATGTATTGGAATTTGCTGCTCGTACCCTGTCAAATTTTAGTATGTTTAACTACTATTTGAGAGAATCAAATTGATGAAAAGTAAGTGAGGTTTAAAATTTGGTAATTACTTAAACAAAACAAAAAACTTTTGAAAGATTTATAATATTAAAAAAAAAAGTTAGGAATCATTGAATTCAATTGATAATATACTATAATAAAATCTCAATTTCTACATTTATTTCTTTAAAAAATAATTGCTTATTTCTAATACAATTATATTTTGCTCACTAAGAAATAATCAATTAATAACACTCCATGAGAATTATGTTACATAATCAACTTAAGACTAGTGATGTTTAAACCGAAATATTTTTCTTGCTTGAATTGTGCCACAAGAAAGAAAAAACTTTGTGAGAATATCTTTACTAAGGATCAATAATCTTGCCTATAACAATTCATTCGTAAGAGTTAAAACTGAGGCAAGCAAGATTACTAACTTGAAATAATAGTTTACTGAAAAATCACTTTAACTCTACTATTTTATTCATCAGTTATGATGTATTGATTTTGCTCCGCAAGAATTACAAAGCTAATATATGAATAACTTATAGATAAAATATATAGACGTGATAATAGAATAATTAAAAACTATCAATTCAGCACAATATGAAATGTAAATAAAAAGTTTCAAGTCGAGAATAAATTAAAACCTTTCACGACCCAAAATCCACTATAGGTCGTGTTGGCGCCTAACGCCGTCGTCAGGCAAGCCAACGGTAATTTATCAACTTAATTACTCCTTTTTATTGTTTTTGGAATCATAATTCCCATTAATTGAATAGTATAAGATAAAAATTATAGGATGAAATAATAATAATTACGTGAACTACCATACTAAACATCCAGTAGGAACCCCCAAAAACCCGGTGTCACAAGTGTATGAGCATCAACTAGAAAATATAATAAAATACAACATTTGTATGGAATGCAAGTTAGACAGTAGAATGTAAAAACGCTGATGGAGAGTCTGTATGCTACGGATCATAATGTAGAATGCATCTCACCATAAAGTCCCCGCAATAGTTGCCCCTCTACACCCAAAAGACTACCAGAAATATAAACATGCACAATAAGTACAGAACTGTAGCATGAGTACGTAAATCAACGCGTACCCAGTAAGTATCTACCCTAACCTCGGGGAGATAGTGACGATGGGTTGACATCGACACTTACTAATGGTCCAATAAACCAAATATAGTAAGAAGTAAAAAGTATGAGGAAGAATAGATAAACGGTGTAAACCAATATAGATATTGTAATGACCTGACTGGTTGTTTTGAGCTCCAGCGCGTCATTCAGGTTTTTAAGGCCTTGATTAGCTTCACTTCATGTATCATGACCTGTACGTGTGGTTGGAATCGAGTTTCGATAATTTCGAAGTTGTTTCGGAAGGAAAATTCTCAATTCGAAAGCTTTAAGTTAGAAGAGTTGACCAATGTTTGAATTTTGAGTAAACAGCCTTGAAATCTTAATTTGAAGGTTCATATGATGATTTCGGACTTGAGCGTGTGTTCGGGTTGAGCATCGGGTGGCCCGGGAGCATTTCAGTGCTTATTGTGGAAAGTTAACATTTTGAAGGTTTTAGAAATTCCTAAGTTTGATTTGAAGTGGACTTTGGTGTTAATGATATCTGTTTGGGATTTTGAGCCTTGGAAGAGGTTCGTATTGTGATTTATGATTTGTGCGCAAAGTTTGGCGTCATTTCGGAATGTTTAAGTATGATTCGAACGAGTTCGTCGAAGTTTGAATTTTTGAAGTTAAAAGAAGGATTTGATTGTCAATTCATGGTTTGATGTTGTTTCCTGTGATTTGAGGCTTCGAGTAGGTTCATGTTATGTTTTGGGACTGGTTTGTGTAATTGGATGGGGTCCCGAGGGCCTGGGGTGTGTTTCGGATGTGTTTGGGTTGTATCTTGCTCTTATTTGATGTTTCATCATCGTTTCTTTGGACATAAAGATTACCATATTGATAAAACAAACTTTTTATTTTTGATTGGATTGAACTATTATATTCTTATCATAATTACGGAATCATAGCAACAAGAATCATCGAATTCCTAGGTCGTATGAGAGAGTTATGCCCATTTTTGTGTCGGCAAAGGTTGTTGGTTTCTGGTGTGGACTTTGTTCTTCGCGAACGCGAGAGAGGTACCGTGAATGAGAAGAAGTAAATTATGGTTGAAATTTCAACCCGAAAAATTGCTCTTTGCGAACGCGAAGGTGTCCCTCTAACGCGAAGATCAAAAATTGTCTGGACAGTGTTTTAAATGGACAGACCGAACCTTTTAGTATTTTGAGCATATATTGAGTTCTAGAGCCCCGTTTGAGGTGATTTTTATGGCGTTGTTCTCGCCTCAATAACGCATTTTGGATTAGTAGGCATCAGTTTGAGGTGTTAGAGAGGCTTTGGAGCCGGTTATGGAATTTCAGAGCGAGGCAAGTCTCCGTGTCTAACCCTGTGAGGGGGAATTTACCCCATAGGTATTATATTCTTATGTGTTACATGTTGTGGGAGATACACACGTATCAAGTGACGAGTGTCCATGCATATTCTAGAATTTCTAATTATGTCCGGGTAGACTTAGGTCCACACCATGCTATAATTGTACTATTGGGGTTACATTTGCTTGTTTGATTCCTTTATCTAGACTTGTGTAGAGTGATAGACTTACTATTGTAGAGATTTGACGGGATTCATGATTATCCGTGGAAAATAATTGTACTATCATTAAGAATTTCTCCGACGTTGTGTGTCTTCATTGAAAAGCTTCCTTATCGTTCATAACTCACACGTTTATTCGTGAGTGGGGTCAAGGACCCGTCAAAACTTCTTATTCTAATTGGATCGGGCCGTTTGCCTCGGCAGTGTAATAGATATATCTATGGTTCGTTCCGTTCGACCCTCGGTAGTGCGCATATTTTATAGGATTGGGTCGTTCACCTCTGCATGATTATGTACCACACTCTCATGGGAGCGGGCCGTTCGCCTCGGCAATATAATAGATGTATTTATGGTTATGTACCAGATTATGATGGGATCGGGTCGTATGCCTCAACATTTCTATAAAATACTCCTATTGAATAGTGCATAATATTTTTGTAGAGGCCAGTGCATCTTGGAATTTTCTTGATTTGAATTCTGACAATCTATCTGGTAAGGTCCAATATATATATATATATATATATATATATATATATATATATATATATATATATATATATATATATATATATATATATATATATATATATATATATATATATATATGTAGCACGTACATGCTGCATTTATTGTATTGGTATACATATATGTTGCTGGTAGTCCTCTTGGTGTAGAGACGCGGTTGTTGTGGGTACTTTATGGTAAGTTGCACTTCCTTTATACATTCCGCAGCATACATAGTCTCTATCAGAGTTATTTATATTCCCTATCTAACTTGTATTTTAGACGGATGTTGTATTATTGTTGTAGTCATTAATAGATGCTCATGCAATTGTGACACCGGGTTTTGGAGGTTCTTACGGGTTGTTCATTATTGTAGTTCGTGTAAATATTATCATTTACCCTATAAATTCTATTTCATACTATTTACCTAATGAAAATTATGATTTCAAATACTAAAATGAGTAATTAAGTTAATCATTCACTGTTGGCTTTCCTGACGGCGGCGTTAGGCACCATCACGACCTTTAGTGGATTTTGGGTCGTGATAGATACGAGGTACAATCCTCCTTTGAACGGTAAACTCAAGCTCTCAATTAGTTGTTACCTCCTCAACCGGAGTATATATAAAATGGACCTCACCAGATAGGTCGTCACAACTCAAATAAGGAGAAAACACACGGATACGTTGGTTTCTTGTCAAATATTACGCATGACACTGCCAAGGAGAGTGGAACGATCTATAAGAGTGTTTTATAGAAATGTCGTGGTGAACGGCCCGATCCCATCATAATGTATGCACGAGGGTCGAACAGCACAAACCATAGAAGCATCTATTATACCGCCGAGGAAAACAGCCCGTTCCCACAAGAGTGTGGTACATAATCATACCGAGGCGACTGGCCCGATTCCATTAGAATAAGAAGCTCTAATAGGTCCTTGACCTCACTCACGAATAAACGTGTGAGTTATGAATTTTAAGAAAATCCTTTCAATGAAAACACACAGCGCGGGGGAAATTCGCAAGAGGAGCACAATTATTTCTCGGCTAATCATAAAGCTCGTCAAATCACTACAATGGAAAGTCTATTACTCTACGTAAGTCTAGTCTCAAGTCATAACGCGAAATAGAGGTATTAAACGAGAAAAGATAACTCCAATAGTACAATTATAGCATAGCGTGAACCTAAGTCTACCCGGACATAACATGAATCTAGCTACGTAGGGACTCTCGTCACCTCGTGCATACGTAGCCACCGCAACAAGTAGAACATATCAAATACATCACCTACGGATAGTTTCAAACTCACAGGATTAGACAGGAGACTTACCCCACCCTGAAGTTCCAAAACCGGCTCCAAAGCCTCTCTAACACCTCAAACCGATGCTCGTGGATCCAAAACTAACAAAACAATGTGCAAACCAATAAAAATATACTCTAATACCCACAATTAATCAATTTATGACAATTTCCAACCTCGCTCGAAAAGACAATAAAGCCAACTCTTGGGCCCACGTGCCCGAATTTCGAAAATTTTTGAAGATAAACACTACCCATAATATATAATTTATTCCCAATTCCATCTCCAATTTCGTGGTCAAAATTCAAAAATACTAAATTCTAGGTTTTCTCTTGAAATCCCTCAATTTCCACAATTTTTAATGTATTTACAAGTCAAAATTCGTATGTTTAACGCACAACTTGTAGAAATTACTTAACTCATGATTGACGATGAAAATGGCGCTCTACAATTTCTCCAAAGTTAGCTCCCGTGGAAGAAATGAAATGAAAAATGAGGCAAGACCCATCTTAAATCCACCTGAGGCCCCCGGTACCTTACCCAAATATACCAACACGTCTCAAAACACATTACGAACTTAGTTGAGGCCCCAAATCACGCCAAACAACATCAAAACTATGAATGGACGGCCGAAATCCTTCTTTAAACTTTCAATTTCAAAACTTCAACGAATGCATCCGAATCATATCAACACATTCCAGAATGACGCCAAACTTTTCATACAAGTCACAAATCATGATATAAACCTATTCCAAGGCTTCGAATCCCAAACGGACATCGATAACACCAAATTCACTTCAAACCAAACATAAGAACTTCTTAAACTTTCAAAATGTCAACTTTCCATGATAAACGCCTAATTGCTTCTGGACCACCCGATACTCAACCCGAACATACTCCCAAGTTCAAAATCATCATATGAACCTATTGGAACCTTCAAATCCCTATTTTGAGGTCGTTTACTAAAAGTCAAACCTTAGCCAATTCTTCTAACTTTGTCACGACCTTAAATCCACTAGTCGTGATGGCAACTAACTCGACCCGCTAGGTAAGCCAACTGACAGTCAATACAATCTAAATTAGATGTATGGGAAAATAGTGAAGAATTATCTGAACATTTACATATTAACCCAAGGACCGGTAGTATGAATCATGAGCTTCTTAGAATTTGGATTTTACAAAGCCGGTACAAATAAATACAAGATCTTTTTGAAAGTTACATAAACAGATTAGCAAAATCTGTCATTATGCTTAAGTTGAAGCCTTCTTCCTTATTTCCTCAGCTAGTCTTTCTATGTGGTACTTAAGGATACCTTTTGGCTGTTGTAAAGTAGCGAGCTTGTTATATTATATACTCGAAGAAATTTTTGATGGTCTTACTCGCCTACAAATATCCTTACTTACATACCTCTGTGTCCTTGTGCTCGCAGGGTTACTTAAGAACTCAAATTTTGATTGTCTCCTTAGTGGCACTCTCTCTTATTTCTATAACACTTATACAGTACCTTTAATTACCCCAACTCTTATCTGGAATTTTTGTCGACAATTGCAATCTCGTATCAGCGAGACTGAATTCCTATGTTGGGGTTCACTACATTTATCTTGCACGATATGTTGATTTATTTGTATCCTTCTGTCTAGAAATTAGTAGACTCTTACTGAATCAACTACTAACTACTCGTTGGTCCATTCTCATATCTATATTCTGCGTAATCTCTCTTGGGTTATATCATTTATCTTAACTTACCTCTCGCACTAGCTCCCTATTAATCAATAACATCTCGAGGGTACCCTTACTGCCTCTCCCCAACATCGTGCTTGCATAATGTTCTGGAATCGTAGCATATACATAGGATTTGAATAAAGGAAATGTCGTTCCTTTCGCATTTTTACCTCATTCTTCATTTACTATTCCATTGTTACCTCTTCATCTTTGACGTTCTTTTTTTTTTGCATCTTCACTGACATATTACTCGCCTTGTGGTAACCCTTCTATGCCAGGGATAATTGAATTTCTTACGCACAAGGGTGATGCTTAGTGTAACTAGCACACTTAGTCCCTTAAGATTAACTCTGCTCACCATGCTTTCTTTAGGGAAGTGTCTTCTGAATGAACTTTAAAGTTCATTCTTCTGTTGTCTATTCTATTTTTGCTCGAACATGATCTCTGAATTTCTCACGATGTCGACTATTATCAAATCTTCTGATCCCTAAAATTTGTTCAGTATATCTTGTTCACTAGCCCATACTGATTTCTATTACTCTGGGGGTCTAACTTTTCCTTCTGGTAATCACGTTGGAGTCACCAACTCATTTTCGAAATGGGGATATGACTTTATGGATTATACTCTTTTATTGCCTCAAGTCATGTTACCTCTTGTCTTTTCCTTTACTTGACTATAGACTCTGTCAATGTGTCACATTTTGATTTATTGTTATCATCCATTTATCACATATTACTCATAATGCTTCATTCACCCTCTTCTTATTCTCCGGCTAATATTTTTGTCTATCACTTTATTCTGAAAACTTTAACAAAACATTCTTTCACTTTTAGCTCCCCTTTCTTCATCTCATTGGCTCTTCGAAATTCCTAACATTCTCCCTTTTTTCTTACATGGGGTTGGAGTCATACTAAGGTTAATATTTACCCTTTCTAGGATCCCGCTGCCTATATTCTGAAATATTTGAATATTCTAGTAGTCATATCTGATTGTACTATTCTAGAGTTCACCATAGGGGTGTCTCACAAAGAGATATATTACCACATATGCACTATCCTCCGAAAATATCAACTAATGCTAACAATCCATCCATAATTTTGGGTTACTCTAACCCCAGCTTGATCCTGATATCCCATCCTTCTCTTAAATTATATATGTCAGCTCCATAGGGCATAATTGAGATGGGTGTGGTCAATTTTATATATCTCTGTTACTGTTGAAAGTAACTCAGATTGCTTATATTTCTCTGCTTGAATTGTAAATACTCTTAATCTTCATTAACTAGGTACCTCGTACCCTTCTTAACCTTGCTTCTTTTACTTGCTGAAACTTGTGTCTACTTTCTGATTCTCTTATTCCTTTTTACCATACGAGTGGATAGATATTCTTGCCTTGGGGATCCTTATCAAGAAGCTTACACATCTTAGTACACAGATGATCTGCTGAATACCTCACATTTACTCATCATAGGCATGATGAAAAATCGAGTTCCTCTGACTCTACCCTTCCACAACCACATGCTATCTCTTAGCAATTGTCTTTTTGGATGTAGGTATCGTTGTATTATGAATAAAATAGAATTTAGGAGATCAAATGCTTACATCTGAGCTCTACCACACGATCTAGAGTAAGAAGAAAGAGTGACAGTCCTAAATGCCCTGTAGCCTCCTACTTATAATTGTGGTGCACAATAGACCTATAAACAAGACTCTACTAGACACGGCTTATAGACATAGACGTGATCTAATACGACTTTTGTCACGACCCAAACCGCAGGGCTGCGACAGGCACCCGGTGCCTTACTCGACCGAGTACCAACTTAACATATCTTTCTTATCATACCATTATGGGTAAATGGTCCAGAAGGGGCGTCATGATATAACTAGAATAAAACCAAAGGGAATACTCGACATAGGACGACCCAAGATGTAATACAAACTTATACATATGACATACATGCCTATAAGACCAAAATGATCACTCATACACTAAACATACGCTGACAAGGCCATACAATCTTTCAGATACATGACATCTGTCTACAAGCCTCTAAAAGTACATTAATATCATAAAGTTCGGGACAGGGTCCCGTCATACCAACCAATACATGTCTAAATCATACTGACCAAATAGAAAACTCTAGAGCAAGTGGAGTGCACAAACACCTGCCGCTGAGCTGATAGCGTACTAAGAGGACTAAAAACCTATCTATTAGGAACCGCGGGCATGAAACACAACATCCCCATGCAAAAGGAACGTCAGTACAAATAAAGTACCAAGTATGTAAGGCATGAAAGCAATATATAAAATACATGAAAGAAACTTGTCGTAAAGAACTCGACCTGTAAGTCTAAATAGCTCTTTGAATCATGAAAAATTTATAATGTCTTGAATATGTATTTAAATGTCATACCATGCATAGGTATATGTATCCATAACATCATCAAGCCTCTAAGGGCATCACATCATATAATCTCGACCACCGTGGGCGAAATCATCAACATGTACCAGTTGATCAGGTGGTGGTACGTATATAATGCCATAACTTGTCCCCCATACCCCATATACATATAATATACGCGTAAATAAAGTCATCTGGTCACGGGTCAGTGTACATCTATAAATGAATGCAATGCATACTGAAGTAAGTCGATAAGATCTCTCGGAATGTAATAAGATCATTATGCCTTCGATTAATATCATGAAATAAACTTTATCAACTTGCGTAATTCTGAGACCCATGCATAGATGATATAATAATAGGACACATGGGGAATCAAGAACATAGGCAACCCTAGTACTTCTAAGAATAGAGTCATCTGTGAAAGTTGTGTGATTGCTCTTTTCGTTGTATCATATGGATCATGCCAAAAGAAAAGAAGGGATAGACTTAACATATCTCAAGTCGTCAATTCAACTCAACAAAAGCTTACGAAAACTAGCACGCCAACCCTATAACAAAGAAATACATGTACAAATTAGATACCGCTAGTATATCACGTATCTCAAAAGATAACTCGATTCTAAAATAAAATGGACAGCATTTCCCCTGATTTTACTGCTCCCTCAAGCCTTCTATAGGTGAGAGAACAACAAAATACAACCAACAACTAGAAAATAACCTACTATAATTTGGGACCTTTAATCCAACAAAACCCCAAATATACCTTAACACACACAATCAACAAGTTATCAATTAGCTTGAAATTTCTCCTACCACATGTGGAATTTCTCCTATCACTATCCCACCACATGTGGAATTTCTCCATGCCCTTTTATTCTTCCAAACTCCATAAATCAGCAGCAAGATAGGCCAACACGAGTGGACTACAAAACAGTCCACTAAAAGTAAATTAAATCGAACTCACGGCTTCCGATCACCTTCCCGTGAGTTCAAACTATTAGGAAATGAATTCATCAACCTTCCTCGATATTTAAAAGCTTAGTTACAGAAAATAGATGTTTTATTAACCATGAAGTACCTTCCAAAACTAAAAATACAAAGAAAAATAAAGGCGGTAGAATGGTACTTACGTCGTAGGGATAATTCTAATGTTATCGCTTCTTGATTTTGGGAAAGGGATGTTGATCTTTCTTGGAGAGCTTAAGTGTTTTGGTATAAGTAATATCTGTATTTCTTACGAGACATAAGGAGTTAAGAACACTTATAAGCCCACCGCTTCAATTCTCCAAGCAGGAGGGTAAGCTTCATGCTTGGAAGCTTGAGCAGTGCAACTTCGGACACTTGTATCTCTCTACTCCGATATCTTATTGACAAACAGTTTCAGAGTTAAAAACTATACACATGGGGATTTAATTACATATAAAGATCTCCCTGTAACTATAAATATATTGGGAGAAACTACGTCGCAACCTGGCCTATAAACCTGCCAGTTTCTCCTAAGTGCGGCGATGTGACTTGACAACCCTATTTTAAGAATCCATATTTCTCTACCCTAATGTCGTATGAATAAATGTCTGAACCATTGGAAACTAGGTTCTAATACATTCATTTTGGTAAATAATATGTCTCGAAAAGACCTCATACAACACATGAAATGTATTGCTCAAAACGCTTCATTACAAGGCAAATCCTTAGTCGGTTTTTCCGCAACTTAAATCCGATTTTTTCCCAAACGTTATATTTCATATCCAAACATCATATATGGTCATATAATGACTTTAAACTCATTTAAATCATGATTAACAAGTCTCATATTCATCTTAAATTATTTAGGACTCCGGAAACCTTTCTTATCCTTGAAGAAGGATTTCGTCCTTTTTGAGTTTACATTAGATAATCCTATAATGACAGTGACGTCTGAAGTATGGGGTGTAACAACATTAAATTACTTTATATGCTTTCAAATAGGATCTCATTTCCGAGCTTACATCAATTGACTTATGACGTACTTTAACGTACAAAAATATGGGGTGTAACAGTAAACATAGAGGCCCGCCCGGTCAAAAACCGAGTTCAAGGGTAGATCTCAATAACCCCACGTGTCCATATTTGTATTTTATTTTCAAATCAAAGTCCAATTCGACTCTCAAATCCCCAAAAAAAATTAAAACATAGACAAAATTTTCCTAAATTTCTCTTTGATTCTCATAATTTTTATGTTAAATCTCAGATATAATCATGTAATATAGTTGGAAATTGATCAAAATCACTTACCCAATGATTTTATGTGAAAATACCCTCTCCAAATCGACTCCTAACGAGTCTAGGGTTTTAAAATGAGAGAAATGAGATCAAATCTTGTCTTCCCAGCCCTTTTGTTAAGGTGTAGATGTCGCAATTGTGAACCCCATTGCGACACTGGGTTCACAATTGCGAAGCCTCGCAATTGCGAAGAAGAACTCGCAATTTCAGTGCCTGTAATATTAATGGGAAGTCGCAAATGCGACACTGGCTTCGCATTTGCGAACCTGCTTCCATCACAAATATGAAAAAATAGTCTCAATTGTGAACCTACCCAGCCTAGGTACTTCTTCCTGATTTCGATCCAGGTATCGCAAATGTGACACCTGAGGACCCTCTGCTATGATCGCAATTGCAATGCCGATGCTTGTAATTGCGACACCTGAGGCACCTGCAACCTGGAAATGAGTCCAAGCCATTCTGAAACACGTGTGAAACTCACCCGAGCCCTCAGGGCTCCAAACCGAATATCCACACAAGTCAAAAAACATCATACAAACTCGCTCGCACGATCAAAACACCAAAATAATATCTAGAATTACGAATTGGACATCAAAACGTATGGAATTCAAAAGAAAACTCACAAACCTCTAGAATTGCAGCAAAGCGTCCAAATCCTCTAATACCAACTCCGAATGACACCAAATTTTGCAGACAACTTCCAAATAGTAAAACAGGCATATCCCAAGTCCAAAACCAAATTCTGAACCTGATAGTCACAAAGTCAACCTACGGTCAAACTTTGAACAAATTGCGAACATTCAGTAAAATAAGTCAAATCAACCTAGGGACCTCTGAATTCGATTTATCCAAAATAACGATACAAAATTATTGGAGCTATCAAAATACCATTCCGGGGTCGTTTTCATAAAACTCCACCTTCAATCAACATTTATAACTTAGGCTTCTAAACCAAGAACAAAAGGGTCCAAATCAACCTAAAATCTTTTCAGAAAAAAACTGGCCAACCCGCAAGTTATAAAACCACAAATACACATGTGTGAAGCATCAAAAAGGGAAACAGATCCAAATATATAAAATGACTGGACGGGTCATTACATTCTCTCCTTCTTAAAACAAATGTTCATCCCCGAATGTGCATAAAGACATACCTGAAGTGACAAAAAGGTGAGGATAACGCCTTCACATGTCGTGCTTGGTCTCCCAGGAAGCCTCCTCGACCAGATGACCCCTCTATTGGACCTTCACTAAAGCGATATTCTTTGATCTTAACTTTGGGACCTACCTGTCCAAGATGACCACCGGCTCCTCAACATAAGTCAATTCCATGTCCAATTGGACTTAGTTGAAATCTAATATATGTGATGAATCACCGTAAAACTTCTGGAGCATGGAAACATGGAACACCGGGTGAACCGCCGATAAGTTAGGTGGCAACGCAACTTGGTAGGCCACCCCACCAGCTCTCTCATGGATCTCAAAAGGACCAATATACGTAGGGCTCAACTTGCCCTTATTACCAAATCTCATTGTACCCTTCATGGGTGAAACTCTAAGAAAAACTCTCTCTCTCCCACCATAAATTCTATATCACGAGCCTTCTGATCATATAACTTTTCTGTCTAGATTATGTTTGTAACGACCCGACCGGTCGTTCCGTGAGATTAACCCTGTTTCCCCCATTTCTACTTTATCATATATTGCTTAGCCTGTTTATGTTATATTGGGTCGGTTGGTTTGGGTTCAGAGTGATCGTTGTGAGAACAGAGGTACTTAGCCTCTTAAAGTAGCTTAATAGTTGAAAAAGTCAAACTAGGAGTTGACTTATTGGTAAAGGATCACAGAATGTGGATTTTATGGCTCGGATAACTTCGTTAGGTGATTTGGGACTTATGAGTGTGTTCCGAATGAAGTTTTGATGCCCGGTGTAAAATTAGGCTTGAATTGGCGAAAGTGTCACGACCCAAATTTCCCTCCGTTGGGTATCGTGATGGCACCTAGTCTTAAGGACTAGGTAAGCCTAATATTCAGGGACAACAACAATGATAAATAGAATCTAATACTTTTCTGAAATGAATAATTCTTTACACATTTTATATTCCCAAAAACCCGGAAGTACAAGTCATAAGCTTTTAAGAATTTACACTAAAACTCCTAAATATACCACTGTTGAGAAATAAGTGCAACAGTGCAAACAAAAATATAAGATGTTGACTCCGAAACCGCAAACGTTGAAGCAGTTTTACCTTGAGTCTCCACAACGGCAACAACGCTACTATCAATCAATCGGCCGGCTATGCGAAAACTTGGAATCTGCACAAAAATGTGCAGAAGAGTAGTATGAGCACACCACAGCGGTGCCCAGTAAGTATCAAGATTAACCTCGGTGAAGTAGTGACGAGGACTAGTCATGACACCCACTAGTCTAATAAAAACTGAACAAGTATCAATATAGGAATCAGGTAAATAATGATGTACACATAAAGGCTATGCAATATAGCTAACAAGACAGTAAATTTGATAAAGAAGGAAAACAATAAGTATCAGCGGAAATTGTGAAATAACACAAAGACTGAATAGAACACAGAAAAATCCGGCATGTAAATATACAACACGAGCATGTAATGACTCAACAACTTCAACCACTTCTACATCAAATTCATAGTTATCTCCACGAGGTTCCGAACCTCGGACAAATCATCATTTACGGGTCCCAATATCCGAACCCTAACACTTGGCAACTTACGCCCTCATTCGAGTACTAAGTGCACGGATGACTCACGTGCCAATTGGATCATTCCCACCCATACGGTAAGCACAACAAGAGTATCTATATTTGAAAAAAACAAGGAGTCCTGAATCCATTAATAGTACTTAACTACGTGTATGCTTGTGCAGGTGTCCTAACATGATTTCAACAACAAATAGACATAAGGAAAACAAAGGAGCAAACGTACATTTTCGTCTCATAAATTTCCACACGAATGAACTCACACGGTAAGTTTTCCAGTACACAATATTATCAACAAGGAATGCCCCCAGGCCACACAAGTATCACATAAATCCCTGACATAGCCACCTTGTCATGCCACGTGTGCAATATTAAAGTATATGCCTTCCTTGTTTCGCACACGTGCATAAACATGTTCCCACCTTGTCACGCCACATGCGCAACACTCAATCTCATATACCGCCTTATCACGCTGCATGTGCAATATCAATAGTAAACACGGAATGGCAGAAACCTCGTGCAAATCCCCATATCAAAAACCGCACGGCAGAAAACCTTGTGCATCACCACAACAGGTATGACAACAACAGTGGCAAAAGTTCAAGATACATTTAATACATCAACTCAAGAGCCTTCAACCACAAGATAGGCAAAACTAGTTCACGAGAAATAAACATAATAAGGAGAGCTAGGCATATTACGAATCACTTAACAAGGAAGGGAAATAGCATATAACAGTCGCACCTAATTACACAGGTGAACACAAGAAATCAACACAAATCCGATAACTCCCTGTAAGGAAAGTCACGAAGATATAGAATATCTAAACTTCCTTTAAGGTTGAGCAGTTACGAGAATATTCAACAATTTCCACTTAAGAACAAGCAGCAGAGAATAATCATAACTTCATTTAAGACCAAAATGATTATAGGTTGAGATGAAGATTATTGCAAATTTGAGATACGCAGTTAAGAAGATATAGCATGACAGTAAAGGAAATAAAACCTTCAGATAATTCAATTAGGAGTCAAGTAGGCAATAGGAGTAAATCAAAAAGTAAGAACTTACACATTTAAGAAAATAAAGATGACACTAGAAATTAGGAAATTCAATCATGCTAAGGACACTTCATACTCGGCGAATATAAGGATCTAAGATTCCTAAAGGGTCAAATTTCCACAAATAAGTCCGAGCATGCGCTCGTCACCTCGCGTACACGGACTACAATCAACATAGAAGACTCAAATCCTAAGGGGTAATTCCCCCAGACAAGGTTAGGCAAGATACTTACCTTAACCGCTCAAAACAAACTTGAAATCACGTTCGTGCCACGGGTATCCATCTCCCAATGGCCCAAATCTAATCAAATCAATAGCATTGTGTAAATAATACTACAAGCAACTAGTTTAACAAATAAATTCGAAGCTAAAACGCGAAATTAGGAAAATTGCCCAAAAGGTTCCCTGGGCCCACGTCTCGGAATCGGGTAAAACTTATATTTTCCGGAAACCCATTCACCGACGAGTCTAAACGTATGAAAATCTCTCAAGTCGAAGGTCAAAAACCCAATCAAAACTCAATAATTTGGTCTATGAAGTTTATCCCATTTTCTACCCAAACGTTTCGAAATTAAAGGTTGGATTTAAGATTGGAAACATGGAAATTGGTCTATAATGGATAGAAATCACTTACCCAAATTACCCAGGTGCAAAAGCCTCCAAAAATCGCCTCTCCCGAGCTCCGCAATTTGAAAATTGTGAAAATAACATAAACCCTCGGTTCTGCCCAGCAATTCTGCACCTGCGCCCCTGGGACCGCACCTGCGGAACTACCATTGCAGGTGCGAAAACCCACTAAAAATCCTGGGGTCGCACCTGCAGAAAACTATTGCACCTGCGAGGATTGGGGGTTTGGGCTAAGTTCCGCACCTGCGAGCTCCTCGCCGCACCTGCGTGTCCGCACTTGCGGAAGTTCCATCGCAGGTGCGAGACACTAGAACCATCAATGGTTCAGCTGTCTCCCAAGTTCTAATAACACCCGATGAGCATCCTAAATGTAATCGAGGCCCCCCGGGACCCCGTCAAACAACACACACAAGTCACATAACCTAACACGGACTCGCTCAAGGTTTCAAACCACATAAAACAACACTAACACGATGAATTAAACTAAAAATCCATGAAAATTCTTCAAACTTCTATAAACATTAAGTTTTGCATTTAAGGTTCGAATCACGTCAAACTAAGTCTGTTTCTTACCAAATTTCAAAGTTAACATATATAAATCATATTGAACCTGTACCGGGCTTCGGAATCGTAATGCGGGCCCGGTATCACAGGTTTCACCTCAACTTTCATTTTCAAAAACCTTTATATTTTTCAGGAAACAATTTTCTTTAAAAATTCATTTCTCGGACCTGGGACCTCGGAATTCGATTCCGAGCATACGCCCAAGTCCCATATTTCCTACGGACCCTCCGGGACTGTCAAATCATGGGTCCGGTCTGTTTACCAAGAACATTGACTGAAGTCAACTTTATTCAAATTTCAATACAACATTTTCATTTTTTTCTCAGCTTTTCATATAAAGGCTTCCCGGCTACACGTCCGGGCTGTGCACGCAAATCGAGGGGAGATAGAATGAGGTTTTTACGATCTCAGAACACAGAATTAGATAGAATATACGGGATGAACCTTTTGGGTCATCACAATCTCCCCCTCTTAAACAAACGTTCGTCCTCGAACGTGCTAAGATTCACTTGGAACTCATCAAATCACTGATTGCGCATTTCCAACACACACCCACGGGTGATCCCGCGTCACCCCAATCTACATAAGACTGACGACACCACCAAAACTGCAATTTAGCTTTTCTATTAGCACCGATAAGCCTCATACATCAATTTCTCACCTACTACTCATTTCCAAAATACTCGATTTTAAATCCACATCTGACATTAGCCCCAACCAGCTGTATTAACTCATGACTATACCCGTAAGGCACGACCACACAAAATATGGCACATCACACATAGGCTCACAATAACACTTGGGTCGCAATGGCTGCCCGAAATCAACTCAGCATTTGCAATTAGCCTCATATCCGGTAGAACTATATTCCCAACCTCCATCATAATGATAATAAATCAAGAAACACGAAGACTTCATAACATTGACACCCAAATCACCAAGCCACAACTAACACCACCGGGCACACACCCCCCAGAATAAAACTCAAGGAGCACAAAACGAAAATGAATGAATATGAAACGAGAAGCACATAAGGAAACTATCAAACAACCCCGACGGTCACAAATCTCTATCAATGCTAACTTACACAACAACATAACAAGGAAGGAACTAAAGCACATGAACAAATCACAAGGATATCATCCTGATAAAATTTCCACTGGGGTACTAAGCCCGGTCTAAACATATCGGATTACAAAATATCACGAGGACCTCGCCCTCAACTCTGAATCACATACCGAAACTATATCATACCAATTGAAATTCCTTCACTAATTCATCTCAGCTGATAAAAATCATAACGCTAGCTCATCTCACATCTCGATGGAGTATCAAATCACAACTCGTAAACAAAATACTTAGGAATCACATCAAACCTACCGTACTGGACAATAGGAATTTACTACTAGTCTCATATCTCTCAATACTGAATAGAGACAAACAATAGACATGGGCTACTACTCACAGAATCTCCCAATAGGAGAATAAACAAAACAGCAGTGAGGGAACTCGTCCCGACCAACAGAGCTATAATGAAATACAAATGTTGCTCCTCTATAAGAAAACAAAACATACATGTACTATAACATCTGCCACAACGGCCTCCAGCCTACTATTCAAAACACATCAACATGCCGGGCCTCCCCCTCTTGGGCGCCCTCTACTGGCCTGAATGCCCTGCTGTAACACATCTGCCCGGAGCCTGGGACAATCTCTCATCCTGTGGCTGATATCTCCACACTCAAAACTAACTCTCTGATGACGTGGCTGTGGAAAATGCACGGATCGAGTACTCTAAGATCCATGAGCACTTGAAACCCCATGTGAAACCGGCAATGCAAACTGAACTGGCTGACCAATAAAACCTCTACCGTGTCGTACCCTACCTCCATAATAAGGACCAGTAAATCTCTCCGGCCCACGAGGCCTCCTCACCTCTCTGCCCTCTCTCTCCTGACCTCGTCTGACATCTCTATCATAGTCTCGCTTGTCGTCTCTCTCACGATCCAGCATACCCTCAACTCTGCGAGCAATCCCTACCACCTGCTGAAATGAAATATCCAACTCTAACTCCCGAGCCATGCTAAATCGAATATCACGCCTGAGGCCCTTAATGAATCTGCGAACACGCTCTGTAACTGTAGCAACCAAAGTAGGTGCATGTCTGGCCAAATCACTGAACCTGACGGCATACTCTGATACTGACATAGTGCCCTGGCACAGCCGCTCAAACTCCGTGCACCATGCATCTCGGTGGGACTGAGGTACAAACTCACTCAAGAACATCTCTAAAAACCGATCCCATGTAAGTGAAGTTGACTCAGCCGGGCTACCCAACTCATATGCCCGCCATCACTGATAAACCACCCCCGGAGCTGGAACATAGAAAAAGTAACCCCGCTCGTCTCCACAATACCCATAGTACGAAGAATGCGGTGACACTCCTCCATGAAACCCCGGGCATCATCTGTCGCCAATCCACTAAAGGTAGGAGGGTGGTACTTCTTGTACCTCTCAAGTCTAAGATGTTCCTCCTCAGATGTTGCTGCCCTAACCACAGGCAGAACTGGGATCCCAGGATGTGCTGCCATGACACCTAGAACCTGACCAACCAGATCTCGCTGCTCCGGAGTATGGGCGACGGGAGTCTGAGCTCCTCCCCCGCCCTGTGAAGTAGCTGGTGCACTCGGAATCAATCTCGCCTGAGTTAAGGTACCAATCACATCCCAGAACTATGCCAAGGTCTCCTGAAGTCCGGGTGTAACAACAGGCGCCTCGAGTCCCCTATCTAGAACTGTTGGCGGCCCCTCGTCGACCTCTGCCTCTACCTCTGCCCCTGGCGGCATCTGCTCCGGGGGTAACATCCTAAAAATCTGCAGCTTGTGTCCTCACCATCTGTGAGAGAATGGAATGATAAATTTCAAAATGCAAGATCAATGAACTCGCACGATAGGAAAGAAGGAAGTTAAGTTGTCCTAATAGTCCCGTAGCCTCTCGAAGATACGTACAGACGCCTCCGTACCGATCTGCAAGACTCTACTAAACTCGCTTATGGCTCGTAGCACCTATGAACCTAGAGCTCTGATACCAACTTCTCAAGGCCCAAATTTCCCTCCGTTGGGTATCATGATCGCAACTAGTCTTAAGGACTAGGTAAGCCTAATATTCAGGGATAACAACAATAATAAATAGAATCTAATACTTTTCCGAAATGAACAATTCTTTACACATTTTATATTCCCAAAAACCCCGAAGTACAAGTCATAAGCTTTTATGAATTTACACAAAAACTCCTAAAAATACCACTGTTCAGAAATAAGTGCAACAGTGCAAAAAAAAATAAAGATGGTGAATCCTAAACCGCTAACGCTGAAGCGGTTTTACCTTGAGCCTCCACAACAGCAACCGCGCTACAATCAATTAATCAGCCGGCTATGCGAAAACCTGGAATCTGCAAAAAAATGTGCAGAAGAGTAGTATGAGCACACCACAGCGGTGCCTAGTAAGTATCAAGACTAACCTCGGTGAAGCAGCGACGAGGACTAGTCAAGACACCCACTAGTCTAATAAGAACTGAGCAAGTGTCAATATAGGAATCAGGGAAATAATGATGTACACATAAAGGCTACGCAATATAGCTAACAAGACAGTAAATTCGATAAAGAAAGAAATCAATAAGTCTCAGTGGAAACCATGAAGTAACACAAAGACTGAATAGAACACAGACAAATCCGGCATGTAAATATACAACACGAGCATGTAATGACTCAACGACTTCAACCACTTCTACATCAAATTCATAGTCATCTCCACGAGGTTCCGAACCTCGGACAAATCATCATTTACGGGTCCCAATATCCGAACCCTAACACTGGCAACTTGCGCCCAATTCGAGTACTAACTGCACGGAAGACTCACGTGCCAATTGGGTCATTCGCACCCATACGGTAAGCACAACAAGAGTATCTATATTTGACAAAAACAAGGAGTCCTGAATCCATTAATAGTACTTAACTACGTGTATGCTTGTGCAGGTGTCCTAACATGATTTCAACAACCAATAGACATAAGGAAAACAAAGGAGCAAACGTACATTTTCGTCTCATAAATTTCCACACGAATGAACTCACACGGTAAGTTTTCCAGTACACAATATTATCAACAAGGAATGCCCCCAGGCCACACAAGTATCACATAAATCCCTGACATAGCCCACCTTGTCACGCCACGTGTGCAATATTAAAGTATATGCCCGCCTTGTTTCGCCACACGTGCATAATCATGTTCCCACCTTGTCACGCCACATGCGCAACACTCAATATCATATACCGCCTTATCATTCCGCATGTGCAATATCAATAGTAAACACAACAAGGCAAAAACCTCGTGCAAATCCCCATATCAGCACCGCACGACAGAAAACCTTGTGCATCACCACAAAGGTACAACAACAACAGTGGCAACAGTTCAATATACAATTAATACATCAACTCGAAAGCCTTCGACCAAGAGATAGCAAAAACTAGTTCACGAGAAATAAACATAATACGGAGAGTGAGGCATTTTACAAATCACTCAACAAGGAAGGGAAATAGCATGTAATAGTCGCACCTAATTACACGGGTGAACACAAGAAATCAACACAAATCTGATAACTCCCTATAAGGCAAGTCACGAAGGTATAGAATATCTAAACTTCCTTTAAGGTTGAGCAGTTACGAGAATATTCAACAATTTCCACTTAACAACAAGCAGCAGAGAATAATCATAACTTCATTTTAGACCAAAATAATTATAGGTTGAGATGAAGATAATTGCAAATTTGAGATAATCAGTTAAGAAGGTATAGCATGACAGTAAAGGAAATAAAACCTTCAGATAAGTCAATTACGAGTCAAGTAGGCAATAGGAGTAAATCCAAAAGTCCAAAAGTAAGAACTTCCACATTTAAGCAAATAAACATGACACTAGAAATTAGGAAATTCAATCATGCTAAGGACACTTCATACTCGCGATTTTCCGGACACCCATTCACCCACGAGTCTAAACATATGAAAATCTCTCAAGTCAGAGGTCAAAAACCCAATCAAAACCCAATAATTCGGTCTATGAAGTTTATCCCATTTTCTACCCAAAAGTTTCGAAACTAAAGGTTGGATTTCAGATTGGAAACATGGAAATTGGTCTATAATGGATAGAATTCACTTACCCAAATTAACCAGGTGCAAAAGCCTCCAAATATTTCCTCTCCCGAGCTCCCCAATTCGAAAATTGTGAAAATAACATAAACCCTTGGTTCTGCCCCTTTTCTGCCCAGCAATTCCGCACCTGCGCCCCTGGGACCGCACATGTGGTCCCGCACTTGCGGAACTACCATCGCAGGTGCGAAAACCCACTAAAAAGCCTGGGGGTCGCACCTGCGGTCAAATGACCGCACCTACAGAAAACTATCACACCTGCAAGGATTCGAGGTTTGGGCTAAGTTCCGCACCTGCGAGCTCCTCGCTGCACCTACGTGTCCGCACCTGCGGAAGGTCCATCGCAGGTGCGAGACACCAGAACCAGCAATGGTTCAGTTGTCTCCCAAGTTCTGATAACACCCAATGAGCATCCTAAACATACCCGAGGCCCCACTGGACCCCGTCCAACCACACACACAAGTCATATAACCTAAACGGACTCGCTCGAGGTTTCAAATCACATAAAATAACACTAACACGACGAATTAAACTAAAAATCCATAAAAATTCTTCAAACTTCTATAAACATTAAGTTTTGCATTTAACACATATAAATCATATCGAACGTGTACGGGGCTTCGGAATTGTAATGTGGGCCGAGTATCACACGTTTCATCTCAACTTTCATTTTCAAAAACCTTTATTTTTTTAGGAAACACTTTTCTTTAAAAATTCATTTCTCGGACATGGGACCTCGGAATTCGATTCCGGGCATACGCACAAGTACCATATTTTCCTACGGACCCTCCTAGACCATCAAATCACGGGTCCGGGTCCGGGTCCATTTACCAAGAACGTAGACTGCAGTCAACTTTATTCAAATTTCCAATACAACATTTTCATTTTTTTCTCAACTTTTCACATAAAGGCTTCCCAGCTATACACCTGGGATGTGCACGCAAATCGAGGTGAGATAGAAGGAGGTTTTTACGACCTCAGAACACAGAATTAGATAGAATATATGGGATGACCCTTTTGGGTCATCACAGAAAGTTAGATCTTGGCGATTTCTGGTCGACAGTAGAAAATAGGCTACAGGGGTTGGAATGAAATTCTGGAATTTGGGGAAGGTTTGTAATGTCATTTTGGATATGTGTACAAAATTTCAGGTCAATCGGATGTGTTCTGGTTGGTTTTGGCATCATTTGCAAAATATAGAAGTTTTAAAGTTCATAGGTTTGAATTTGATGTAATTTTTGTGTTTTCGTGTTGTTTTTGGTGTTTCGAAAGCTAGACTAAGTTTGAATGATGCTATGGGGTGTGTTGGTATGTTTGGTTGGGGCACCGAGGGGCTCGGAATTGATTTCGGATGGTTAGCGGAGGTTTGAACTTAGGAAATTGCAGCAAATAGTTGTTGGTGTTAATCTACTGGTGTGGACGCCCCTGCGGATGGGGAGCCGCAGGTGCAATTTCGCAGGAGTGAAGGACCTTGCACAGGTGTGAAGATAGGCCAGGCAATAGGGATCCGCAGGTGCGAAGCATGGGACGCACCTGCGAAGCCGATGGTGCGAAGTTTGGGATTGTTAGTGGGATTTCACAGGTGCGGGTCCGCATGTACAAGGAATGGTCCGTAGGTGCGAGTTAACTGGTCAGAACAGTATAAAATGGTTCCTCCGCGAATATTTTGTCATTTCCTCCATTGTTGCATGCATATTTAGCTGGGATGAGAGAAAATTGAAGGGGAAATTCGAAGGACTTCAGTGGAGGTAAGTTCCCGGATCATAAAACTCATCTCTATGTTATTTTGTGTCGGATTAAGCTTGAAACTTAAGGAAATTAAAGTAGAAAAGTTGGGGAAAATGGGAGGAAGTTTGGAAAATTCTTTTGACGATTTGGGTAGGCAAGTGTGGTCTGATTGTGGTATTATTGGTATGTGTAGAATCCTGGAAGGACGAGGTTTCTAGTGATGTAAATTTTATCAAATTCTGAGACGTGGGCCCGGGGCTCGGGTTTGGCCGAATTTTGAGAATTTTGTATAAATTGATAGTTTTCGATTAGGTTTTTTTCCTTTCGCGTGTATTGATGATGTTAATTTGGTGTGGTTAGATTCAGAGCAATCGGCAGCCAATTTGAGGGGCAAGAGCATCGCGGATTAGTATTGTGGCCTGGTAGAGGTAAGTAATTGTTATAAATATTGTCCTGAGCGTATGAAACCCCAGACTTCATATTTCTCACTTTTTTACAATGTCGCACATATCGGATGACGAGTATGTGGCGCGCACGGATTTTTGGATTGGACTTGATCCTCTCCGCAGAAACTACTGAGTTGCGTATTTTACTCTAAATCATATGTTAAATTGTGTTTTAAAGACTATTTCTATATTTGGGCTATAAGCCATGTTTGGTGCCTCATGTCGACTTGTTTAGACCCCTTGGGGACTTTTTACTGTTATTTACTCACTGTTGATTTATGATTTAAACTCAATCATATTGTTCTTAACTGTTTTCGAAACTCAGCTTGATTTATACTATTTTGAGATTTAAAAATAATGTTTTGGGTCGAGTACCTCGTTTTACTGATACGCCCGAGGGGCTTTTGAGAGGTTTCGACTGAGTGATGCCGAGGAGCAATTTATGGTTCATGTTTTTTTCCCGGGGGGCTACTTATGATTTATTTCATTTTTACACGAAATCCTTTGGTAATTTTTATTTCTGAAATTGCTGGAAAACACATTTTCAAAGGATTTTCCTGAAATTGGCTTTTAAGGCATGTTGATTTCATATATCTATGTTATTGGAAAATAAAGGTTGTGTATATTGTGAACTGATGATATTGATTTTTATGTGTTTCTTGCCGCTTAGACTTGATTTATTTTCATTACTACTGAGTTGGCGTACTCACATTACTCCCTGCATCCCTGTGTGCAGATACAGGTGTTGATACTGAGCGTTAGCAATATATTTATAGAGGTAGTTGTTCAGCGTTCGCACTATCTCTGTTTTCCCTTCTTATGTTATATCTGGTTATTCGTTCAGAGGTGTTGTATTATAATAGTATACCTTTTGGCATATTTCTTAGATGCTCATGACATGTTGACTTCGGATTTTTGGGGACGGTTAGACTGTTTAACTGTTTATTTTGCCTAATGAATTTAGAAATTCTGTATACTTTATGAAATGTTGAAAATGGTTGGGATTTTAGAAAGAAACTGTAATTATGTGATTATTGGCTAGCCTAGTTCCACGATAGGCTCCATCACGGCCGTTTTAGGATTTGGGGCCGCGAAAATGTTGTGCCTGAATCAACTTAACCTTCTCCATGGCATCCCCAACCAAATCAGTTCCCAACAACCTAGCCTCTCCTGGATCAAACCAACCAATTGGAGAATGACATTGCCTCCCATATAAGGCCTCGTAAGGAGCCATCTGAATACCCAATTGGTAGTTGTTTTTGTAGGAAACTCTGTAAGCAGTAGAAACCAATCCCATGAACCTCTGAAATCTATAACACTATATCCTCCAAGATCTGAGTGGTGCGCTTAGACTGCCTGTCTTTCTGGGGGTGAAATGCCATGCTTAGCTTGACCTGTGTACCTAACTCATGCTGCACAGCTCTCTAGAAATATGATGTGAACGTCGTGCCTCGGTCTGATATAATGGACACCATCACTCCATGAAGACGAACAATTTCACGAATATAGATTTGAGACATATACTCTAAAGAGTAGGTAGTCACAACCGGAATGAAGTGTGTAAAGACTTGATCAATCTATCCACAGTAACCCACACTGCATCAAATTCTTCAAGCTCAGTGGGAGTCTTACAACGAAATCCATGGTGATGCGCTCCCACTTCCACTCGGGAATCTCAAGTCTCTGAAGCAAAACGTCCGGTCTCTGATGCTCGTACTTCACCTGCTGACAGTTCAAGTACCGAGCCATATAATCCACTATATATGTCTTCATTCTTCTCCACCAATAGTGCTGCCTCAAATCCTAATACATATTGGCGGCACCCGAATGAATTGAATACCGTGAATCGTGGACCTCCTCAAGAACCAACTCGTGCAACCCATCCACATTATGCACATATATATGGCCCTGAATCCTCAACACCCCATCCAATAGAAACCTCCTTGGCATCGCCATGTTGTACCGTGTCCTTAAGGAAAAGCAAATGAAGGTCATCATACTAACGCGCCTTGATGCGCTCATACAAAGAAGACGGTGAAACCATGCAAACAAGAACCCAGCTAGGCTCTGAAACATCCAGCCTCACATTGGCCAAATCCTGAGCATCCAATGCAAATTGTCTCTCTCCAACTGGAATATATGCAAGGCTACCCATACTCGCCGCCTTCCTACTCAAGGCATTGTCCACCACATTGGACTTATCGAGATGATATAAAATGGTGATACCATACTCTTTCAACAATTCTAACCACCTCTGCTACCTCAAATTCGGATCATTTTACTTAAACAAGTGTTGTAGACTCAGATGATCTATGAATACCTCACAAGACACGCCGTAGAGATAGTGCCTCCAAATCTTCAATGCTTGAAAAATGACAGCCAACTCGAAATCATGAACGAGGTAGTTCTTCTCATGGGGCTTCAACTGACATGAAGCATAACCAATTACCCTACCCTCCTAAATCAATATACATCCAATGTCGGGCTGTGACGCATCACAATTCACTGTATAAGAACCCGATGCTGAAGGAAAAACTAGAATTGGAGTTGTGGTCATGGCATTCTTGAGATTCTAAAAGCTCTACTCACACTCATCTAACCCCCTGAATGTGGCACCCTTCTGAGTTAATCTAGTCAAAGGAGCTGCGACGGATGAAAACCCCTCTACAAAACAGTGGCAATAACCCGCAAAGCCTAGAAAACTCTAGATCTCTATAGTAGAAAAACGGTCTGGGCCAACTCTAAATTGCCTACAACTTCTTCGGATCCACCTTAATCCCCTCAATAGACACCACATGGCCCAAAAACGCCACCCAATAAAGCCAAAACTCACCCTTGGAGAATTTTGCATGTAACTTCTTCTCCCTTAAGGTCTGGAGCACGATCCTCAAGTGCTGCTCATGATCCTCCGACTACAAGAATACGCCAAGATGTCATCAATGAACACGATAAATAAGAATTAAGATATGGCTAGAACACAGTGTTCATCAAGTGCATAAATGTTGTTGGGGTGTTGTTCAGCCCAAATGACATCACCAGAAATTCATAGTGACCATACTGAGTCCTAAAAGTAGTCTTCGGAATGTCTGAGTCTCGAAATTTCAATTGGTAGTACCCTGACCTACGATCAATGTTCGAGAATGTCGAGCACCTTGAAGCTGGTCGAAAATATCATCAATATGCGGTAGTGGGTACTTGTTCTTCACTATAATCGTGTTCAACTACCTATAATCAATATACGTTCTCATAGAACCGTCCTTCTTCTTTACAAATAGAACTGGGGCACCCCTAAGGCGAGACACTCGATCATATGAAACCCTTATCGAGCAACTACTAAAGTTGTTCCCTTAATTCCTTCAACTCCACTGGTAACATACGATATGGGGGAATAGAAATGGGATGAATGCACGACACCATGTCAATACCAAAATTGATATACCTATCAGGTGGCATGCTCGGTAGATCTGCTGGAAACATATCTGGAAAATCTCTCACTACCATAATTGACTCAACGGTAGGAGTATTAGCATTGACATCTCTCACAAAGGCTAAGTATGAATCACACCCCTTCTCAACCATTTGATGTGCCTTTAGAAAGGACACCGCCCTTCTAGGAATATAATCCAATATACCCATCCACTCCAACCACAGCAACCCTGGCATAGCCAATGTCATAGTCTCGGCATGACGATCCAGAATAGCGTGATAGGGTGAAAACTAATCCATGCCCAAGATCACGTTAAAGTCTACCATACCGAGTAGAAATAGATCAACTATGTTCTCATAACCACCAATAGTGACTAAATACGACCGCAGAACACATCCTATTACAATAGAATCTCCCACATGCATAGACATTTATACAAGAGAACACAAAGAATCACGAGATATATCCAAATATGGAGCAAAGTAAGATGACACATATGAATAAGTGGAACCCGAATCAAAAAAGACTAATGCATCCCTATGATAGACCCCAACAATATCTATGATGATAGCATCCGATGAAACCGCCTTTGTCCTACCAGGAAATGCATAGAAACTAGCTTGGCCTCCCTATCTAGGGCGACCTTTACCCTCCTCACCTCCAACCCTAGATGGCAACGCAGTTGGAGCCGAAACTGGAGCAGAAACCGTGGCATGTGAACCCTCTGGACCCTGTGTGGAGGTGCACCCCTCCTGAGTCTGGGGAAGTCCCTCACCATATGTCCGGTATCACCACACTCAAAACAAGCTCTTGGTGGGCGTGCCTGCTAAAACTGACTCTGGCCTTATCGGCTAGACTACCGCTGAAGGCACCCTGTGCAGGAGGTGCACTGAAAAGTGGTTATGTATAATAGGCGACCTGAGACCTCGAAATAGTCGGAGCACTGCGAGTAGCCAGAAGTGTTGAATGAATTGGAACATACACTCTGCCATGATGGGCTAAAACTGCAGTGTGGGCACCACTAAATCCTCAAGAACCTCGAGGCCTCTTGGCCTCCCTGTCCTCCCTCTCTCAGCCCTGCATACCTTCCATATTCCGAGCAATCTCTATAACCTACTGAAATAGAATATTCATCTCCAACTCTCGAGCCATGATTAATCTAAGACCATAACTTAGCCCCTCGATGAATCTGTGGGCTCACTCTCTGACTTTAAAAACCAAAGCAAGCACATGTCGGGACAACTCACTAAATCTAATGGCATACTTCGGCACTAACATAGTCCCCTGACGCAGCTTCTCAAAATCTATGCGCCATGCATCTCAGAGGGTCTGGGGAAAAAACTCTCTCAAAAACATTGGCACTTCTCCATAAAACCATGTGCATCCTCAACAATTTCACCACTTAAAGTAGGAGGATCTTACTTCTTAAACCTCTCAAGTCTCCTCTACTCCTCCTCAGATGCCTTTGGCCTGACCTCGAGCTGAACCGGAATAATGGGTTTGGTTGGCATGACACTCAGAACCTGATCAATATAGACCCACTGCTTTGGAGTATGGTCCGCGAGAGTATGAGCTCCTCCCCCAGCCTAAGATGTAGGTGGTGTAATGGGGATCAATTCCGCCTGAGCTAAAGTGCCGAACATGCTCAAAAAGTGTGCTAGGCTCTCCTGGAGTCCAGGGGTAAAAACAGGTGTCTCGGGTGCCTGTGCCTCAACCGGAGCTACTAGTGGCTCCTCCCTCGCTGCTCGGGCAGGTGCTCTAGTTGTAGCACGTGCCCCTCCTTGGCCTCTACCTCGGCCCTAGCCTCTCACGGCTCTAGCAGGGGGTGAGGGTGTTTGATCATCTGATCCAGCAGGGCATGTTCTCACCATTTGTGAGAGAATAGAAAGAGAAAGGTTCAAATTCCGAAATCAAAAAATCTGCATGATAAGGAATCAAAGAAGTGGAAAATTTCCTAATAGCTCTATAGCGTCTCAAAGATGAGTATAGACGTCTTTGTACTGGTTGCAAGACTCTACTAAATTTGATTATGACTCGTATTAACTATGAGCCTAGAGCTCTGATACCAACTTGTCACGACCCCAAATTCCCGCCTTAGGATGGTGTAATGGCACCTAGTATCTAAGACTAGTTAAGCCTAGCGTACATTGAGAAATTAACTGAATTAACAACTAAGATGATAAACTTAAAATGATAACTTTCATAATGAAACCAAATGGTGCGACAGTCACAATAATTTCCAATATCGGTAAAATTGAGTCATAAGCTCTACAGAAAATACGCTAGTAATCTCTAAATACAACTCTATTTAAATGAAGATAAACAGTAGTAAGGAATAGAAGAAGGTGAATCTGAGGCCTGCGAGCGTCAAGTAGGTATAGCGTAAAGTCTCCGAAGTAACTGAGTTCACTCACTAGCGTCCGATAAGAGAAGATGTACCTGGATCTGCACAAAATATGCAGAAGCGTAGCATGATTACAACATAATGCTACCCAGTAAGTATCAAGCCTAACCTCGGTAGAGTAGTGGCGAGACCAGATCAAGACACATACTAGGCCAAAGAAAACTGAATAGAGTATAATATAATCTAATAATGGAAAGTAAAGAAATAGATAACAATAGAACAATGCGATGATATAAGGCTAACAACAAAAATTAGATAAATAAAAGACAACAAACAGTGAGCATATAATAGGAACAACAAGTGATCAAGTACCGTAAAAGTATAAGTAAAAACAAATGAAGGAAAGACAATAACCGCTCCAATCAGTAAGTCTTTTCACATAGAATGTAAACCAAGAATCACAACCGAGGTACCACACCTATTTTCACATTTCACAAGTCATATTCACATTCTTCATCATATCGCCGCGTGAGCGTTGAATTTATATTTATTTTTTTTTAAAATTTAAATAGTTACACGCGATTTAGCCCTTATCTCACCACATGGCTTCAAGTAATTCCCTTACTAGTAACACGCATATAAATCCCACTTTATCTCATTACATGAGCTTCAATATCACAACATAATAATTAACTAGCACCACATGTTTCCATATGCCACAACATTACCAAAATCAACAAGACCAATGTTACCACGACATAGAGCTCACGACCCAATCATAATGTGTTAATAACTTCACCCTCGATGTGTGAATAACTTTAACAACTACAAATTCAATAACCCACAATGAAGGTATTCCCATGGAATGGAAACTTCCAATTCATAAGCAAAATATAAGTTTAACAATGAAAGAGATAGCATGAGATAGCAACTAAGTCTAAATGCATGAGAATCACTCAAAAATGGAAAGAATGGCATGTAACAACAACTACAAATAAATGCATATAAGAGTAACATTGACAATAGAAACTAAAACATGTAATAACAACTTCAATTAAAGCATGTAAGAATAAAATTGACAAATAAAGGTAGAATAATAATAATAACGTCAATTAAGTGTTTATGAATAACCTAAGAGTCTAAAACGATCAACTTTTACACATAAATCCCGTGTACACACTAGTCAACTCTTGTACACGTCTTTCACATAATTTAAATAGTACAATAAATCCAAATCCTAAGGGATAGTTGCCCCACACAAAGTTAGGCAAGATATTTAGCTCAACTAGGCCAAATAAACACTCAAAAATATCTTTTCCTTTAAATTCGCGTCCGCACAACCCAAATGTAACCAAAAACGACTTAATATCATTAAATGATATAAGAAAAACCAATTACAATTAATAAAGCTATTATCTTTACACAATTCTCCAGAAATCAACATTTGTTAAACCCGAGTCTGCCTACTCAAAATCGGAGTCCAAGGGTAGTTCTTGACTACACATAACCCCACGAGTCCATATATGTGTTTTTCTTTTCAAATTCAAGTCCAATTCGACTCTCAAGTCCTAAATTTTTATTTTTCAAAACATAAACGAATTTCCAAAAATTTCTCTTTAATTCTCATAATTTTTATGTTAAATCTCATGTATAATCATGTAATATAGTTGGAAATTGATCAAAATCACTTACCTAATGATTGTATGTAAACATTCCCTCTCCAAATCACCTCTTACTGAGTCTACGGTTCTAAAATGAGAGAAATTAGATCAAATCCCGCCGTCCCAACCATTTTGTTCAGGTACAAATGTTGTAATTGCAACAATGGGTTCCCAATTACGAACCCTCGCAATTGTGGCGCCTATCACCCTAATTGGAAGTTGCAAATGTGACACTGGCTTCGCATTTACGAAGCCTGCTCCCATCGTAAATGCGATAAAATAGTTGCAATTGCGATCCAGGTATCGCAATGCAACACTTGAGTCCCTCTGCTATGATTGAAATTGTGATGTTTGAGCTCTCAATTGAGACACCTAAGGCACCAGCATACCAGCAACCTGGAATTGAGTCCAAACCATTCTGAAACATGTCTGAAACTCACCCGAGCACTCGAGGCTCCAAACCAAACATCCACACAAGTCTAAAAATATCATATGAACTCTCTCATGCAATCAAAATATCAAAATAACATCTAGAACCATGAATCAGTTATCAAAACGCATGAAATTCAAAAAAAAAACTCAAGAACCTCTAGAATTGCAACCAAGCGTCCGAATCCTATTAAACAACTCCGAATGATACCAAATTTTACAGACAAGTTTCAAATATCAAAATAGACTTATTTCAAGTCCCAAAAACAAATTTCGAACTCGATAACGACAAAGTCAACCTACGGTCAAACTTGGAGAAACTTTTGAACCTTAAATTGCCAACTTTCAGCAAAATAAGTCAAATCTACCTAGGGACCTCCAAATTCGATTCTGGGCATACACCCAAGTCCAAATTTCCGATACGGACCTATCGGAGACATCAAATACAGTTCCGAGGTCATTTTCATAAAATTTCAATTTCGCTCAATATTTCCAACTTAGGCTTCCAAATAAAGAATCAAAGGGTCCAAATCAACTCAAAACCTTCCCGGATTGAAACTAATTAATGCTGCAGGTCATAAAACTAAAAATACACATATGTGAAGCAGCAAAAGGGTAAATGGGACTCAATACACAAAAAGATCAATCGAGTCATTACACACTACTAATTCTTCGAGGTTAGACTTGATACTTATTGAGTACATGGGGTCAATTTTACTCATACTATACTTTTGCACTTAATATGCAGATCATGGACTTGGTACGAGCAGAGATCTGATGGGATTTTAGTAGCTGAGCATCAGGAGACTCGAGGTGGTGCTACACGAGCAATCGCATTCCCTTGAAGTCTATCCTTCTTATTTTTATTGTTGTTCGATCCCAACAATATTGTATTTATGGTTTATACTTTGAGTTGTATGATTATTAGATACTTATGTACTCAGTAGTCCCAGGATTTGAAGGATGTTATTGTTAGAGATTCTTGTTTACAATATCATTTGTGGGAATTAAGTTCTTCTTTGCTTTTATTTATATTTTATCATTGTAATAAGATCCGAATTCGAGTCTCTAAGTTTTTTAATGTGTCGGCTTGCCAAGGAAGTGGAGTTAGGCTACCTCGCGGCCTATGGTAGATTTTGGGTCGTGACACTTACTTTTCAGAATAAACTACATATACAACTGAAAACCTCAATGACAGAAAATTATAAGATTGTATGACTTGTACAGTTATTTGCTTTTGTGAAATTGCTTGTATTTCTCAGACCTTCTGTTTAGATTCAGTTTAATGTGATCACATTCAGAAAATGAGAAGTAGCCCATCTCCTTGGGCATGAGTGTCACGGCTGCTTGGGTTCTACCATAGGTGCTAATCGTTTGAGCTGGGAGATAGGTCGATACTCCCCATACATGTTCCAAGATATTCACATACATATGGCCAAATTATTTGTTGGGAGATATATTGACACTCCCCTCTATGTGTTCCCAGATGCTCACATACACAAGGCCACTATGTGTAAGTCTTTTCTGGAAAAAAATTCATTGAACAGTAACTTAGTCGTTAGTTTCAATTTAGATATCAATTTTTTACTCATACTTTAGTTTTAGATCAAATATAAACTCAATTTTCAGCTTCAGCTTTTGCTTATTAGTTTAAATTCAGCTTTGCCTTTTAATCAGTTTTAGCTTATGATTATTCAGTTTTTTATGTGAATTACCTACTCTATTCGTTGCATTTTTATTATATTTATGTCCATGCTAATCTTGTCCTCGAGATTTTCAGTGAGAATAGTTGGGTATCCTTGGGAGGTATTTATCCCGTTTGAACCTGCCTCGTCAGGTTGCCGGCATTTAGTTTGTATGTGATGAGGCATCCGACTATCAGATAGTTGGTGAGCTCAGTTGACCCTTTCCATCAATTGCAAATTCTCTTTTAGACCTCCAATTACTTTTAGACATATATTATTATATTACTACTATTATTATTATTATTATTATTATTATTATTATTATTATTATTCTCGAGGAATACCCCATTGGTTTATATATTTAGACATCAATTAGGGACTTATGACTTGATAGTGAATTTTAGTTACAGATACTTTTAACATTGATTTTGTAATCAACTTTTATTATTTGGGTATCTTATTATTAATTATTTGAATATAACATACAGCTCAGTCCTTCAAGTAGCAAAAACAGGGCTCACTCAACTGGTTAGTATAGATTGGGTATCGATTATGTCTTACCCAGTTTAGGGACGTGACAAAGCATAGATAATTTTATTTTTAAACTTTGGAGTATGAAATGTTCCTGTTTAAATTGGCAAAAATAAATGAAAAAAATGAAATATTTAAACGTATGATTGATCCAAGACATACATCATACCACTCCAGCCTTTTTCCATTGATTGGAATGAAGCTTCCAATTGCAGAATATAAAAGACATCATACATATTTTTATATAAGATATAACTTTTTAGAAATTTATACCCTACAAGTTTAAAATTTTAAATATACCTAATATTTCTCTCCTTTCTCTCTCATTCACATTCAATGAGCTTAACAACATGGCCTTCCATTAAATAAATAGGTTACTTGTAAACTTCAGGCTTGTAGTGAGCAAAATCATATTCTTAAAAAAGTGAGTTATTAATCATTTGTGGAAAAAAGAGGGAGAAAATAACAAATAAAACTATAGAAAATAATTAAATCTATGCAAATTCCAACTACGCGGAGGAAAAAAGGTTGCACCATCAGAATAAAGGGTAAGGAAAATAAATGAACATAATCGGAGAAGAATATTACTAAAATTTATGAAAATACTGACAAAGAAAGAATCAAAGAAGCATAGATATTGTATACAGCCGAAATCGGAGGAGCCCGATTTTGAGGCCTCTATTATGCTTCGAGCCCGGGCTCGAAGGGTTCAAAGTGAAGTCGAATCCGATCCTAGAATGCTCACTTCAGGAAATCACATCGAAGGCCCATCACGGCCTACCTCGGGGCTGTACAAAATCGATGACCGTCATGAAAAGGTGGGAGTTTTCCAAGGACACGTGGTTAGGACTGATAAGGTCTGCAAGGGATAGTACAAATCCGTACTAGGTCGTTACACAGTTTTACCAAAAGTATTCTTTGTCATAATTAGAAATGTACCATATGAGGGTTTTCCCCCTCCTATATAAAGGGGACCCCAATCATTTTTTCACTGCAATAGAACATTCCATTTAGCTTTTATCGTTTAACGTGCTCAATATTTTTTCTCAACTTTATTGTTCTTTGTTCACTGTTCTCCATTTATTGTTCTTAATCCGCTGTTCTAGACCGACCTCGAGACCCTCGAGACTGTCAAACTCGAGGCCCCCAGCTCTTGAAATGTTGCAATCACAACAAGTTGTTATCGCCCAATTGCAGAGTCGGCAAAAGTCTCCGAGCACAGCAGGACCAGAAATAGCACCCCGAGTTGAGCCAGCACTAGAAATATCGAGCAATAATGAGTAAGGAACTGACCCCACCATCATGAGGATGCTCGAGGAACTCACAAAAAGGGTCGAGTCAGGAGAAAAGAAGATAGAGGATAACGACAAGAAAGTAGAAACCTGCAACTCGAGAGTCGACCAGATCCCGGGAGCACCCCTCGATTTTGAAGGGAGTGGATTCGAAGACGTTCGTGCAGAAGTCATTCCCACCAAGTGTAGCTCCGAAGCCCATTCCGAAGAAGTTTAGATGCCCGACATCCTAAAACAACACGACCACAGATCCCAATGAGCATATTACCACATATACTTGTGGTATAAAAGGAAATGATTTAAAGGAAGACGTGATCGAGTCTGTCCTGTTGAAGAAATTTGGAGAAACCTTATCCAAGGGGGCCATGATGTGTTATCATAACCTACCCGCAAATTCAATAGATTTGTTTGCCCTGTTGGCAGACTCATTTGTAAAGGCACATGCTGGTGCCATAATAGTTGCTACAAGGAAGTTTGATGTGTTCAAAATCAAACAAAGAGAGAACGAGATGCTAAGGGAGTTCATATCCCATTTCCAGATGGAGCGAATGGAATTACCACCGGTCTCCGATGACTGGGCAGTGCAACCCTTCACTCAGGGCTTGAATGAATGAAGTTCGATATCTTTGAAGCAGTTGAAGCAAAATTTGATCGAGTATTCCGCCGTAACTTGGGCGGATGTGCACAATAGGTATCAATCAAAAATCAGGGTCGAGGATGACCAATTGGGAGCCCCCTCGGGCTCATTATATCCAAGCAGTCTATTAGAAAATGATCAAGGAACACAGAAAGGGAGTCGAGACCGAACAAGGAAAGATACCAACCATATGTTGAAAACCGAAGAAACGCTTTGAGGCGGAATATACCTCGAAATGATCGAAAGGCGGATCGGCGCCAAAGTTCCCGGGGACTCATGAGCAAAACCGGGTTCGACGGGCATACGAGGCCTTTGGAGGCACCCCGATTGTCAGAGTACAATTTCAACTTCGATGCCTCAGACATCGTATCGGTCATAGGCGAGATCAGAGATACCAGGTGGCATAAGCCCATGCAATCAGATCCTTACCAGAGGAACCCCAAATTAATGTGAAAATACCATGGCACTCACTGTCATAGGACTGAAGATTGCAGAAAGCTTCGAGAGGAGGTAGCCCGATTGTTCAACGAAGGGAACCTTCGAGAGTTCCTCAACGACCGGGCCAAGAACCATTTTCGAGAAAAAGATGCAAATAGAAAGAATGAACAGGAGGATCCGCAGCATGTCATTCATATGATCATCGGAGGAATCGACGTCCCACAGGTACCCATATTCAAACGAACAAAAGTATCCATGACAAGGGAGAAGCGATCTCGGGACTACATTCCTGAGGACACCCTCACATTCGGCGAAAAAGACATCGAGGCCTTATCTCAACCTCATAACGATGCACTGGTAATCTCTATCCTTTTAAATAAAATTCAAGTTAAACGTGTGCTCGTGGATCCAGGTAGTTCGGCCAATATAATCAGGTCGAGGGTCGTTGAATAGCTCGGGCTGCTAGACCAAATCATACCCGCCTCTCGAGTCATGAATGGATTCAATATGGCAAGTGAAAAAACGAAGGGGGAAATCATCCTCCCAGTCAATGTGGCCGGAACAATACAAGACACCATGTTTCATGTCATCGAAGGTGACATGAGATATAATGCCTTACTAGGAAGTCCATGGATACACAGCATGAGGGCAGTGCGATCAACTCTTCATCAAATGATGATGTTCCCAACAAAGGATGGAGTAAAAATGGTATATGGAGAGCAGCATGTAGCTAAGGAAATGTTCCTTTGTGCATGACTTGGCACCAGTATCGGCCCCATCTACCTCAGAGAAGTCAAAAGGCGAACAGGTAGCTAAATAGCAATCACAGCCCATACCTTCAGTTGAACCTGAGGGACAGGTGATCGATGAACAAATGGTTGAGGACGGAGAAGAAGACTTCCTCACCCCCCGAGCCTTCGTTGCCCCCGAGGAATCAGATGCAACAAAGACCATCATCGAAGAACTCGAGCAGGCAGTATTGATCGAGCATCTTCCAGAACGAAAGGTATACCTGGGAATGGGACTAACCCCTGAACTTAGGAAAAACCTTATTCATTTTCTTATTGATAACATTGATTTCTTCACTTGGTCCCATTTAGATATGATAGGGATCCCATCGGAGGTAACCACCCATCGACTAAGTGTCGATCCCAGGTTCAAACCGGTGAAGCAAAAAAGGAGGCCTCAATCCGAGGTAAAGCATACATTCATCAAAGATGAGGTAACTAAGCTTCTTAAAATAGGATCCATGATGGATGTAAAATATCCCGAATGGATAGCTAACGTAGTAGTATTCCCTAAAAGGCGAAATAAAATGAGAATGTGTGTAGATTACAAAGATTTGAACAAAGCATGCCCTAAAGATTCTTTCCAACTACAAAACATCGACAGTCTAATCGATGCTACGGCTGGCCACGAGATCCTTACCTTTCTCGACACCTACTCTGGGTAAAATCAAATTCAAATGAACCCGGAGGACTTGGAAAAAACTTTGTTTATCACGAAGTATGGCACATATTGCTACAATGTAATTCCCTTTGGGCTAATAAATGCAGGAGCTACATACCAACACCTAGTTAATAAGATGTTCGAACATCAAATAGGCAAGTCTATGGAAGTTTACATTCATTACATGTTAATTAAGTCCATGCACACAGAGGACCATTGGACTCATTTGCAGGCAACGTTCGATATTCTAAGTAGATACAACATGAAGCTCAACCCCGAGAAATTCACTTTTGGAGTCGGCTCGGGAAAATTTTTGGGCTTCATGGTGTCAAAAAGGGGGATCGAGATCAACCCCGAAAAAATCAAAGACATCGAGGAGATCACCATGGTAAACAATGAGAAAGCAGTACAGTGGCTGACCGGATGGATAGCAGCCTTAAGTCGGTTCATCTCGAGGTCATTGGATCGGAGTCATCACTTTTTGTCCCTTCTCAGGAATAAAACCAACTTCGAGTGGACTCTGGAATGCCAATAGGCCTTGGAAGAATTAAAATGGTATCTCTCGAGCCCACATTTGCTCCATACCCCGAAGGAGGATGAAACACTATACTTGTATCTGGCCATGTCCCAAGTTGCGGTAAGTGGCGTGTTAGTTCGAGAAGAACAAAGTACACAATTCCCTGTTTATTACATAAGTCGGACCCTGGGAGAGTCTGAAACAAGGTACACGCACATAGAAAAATTAGATCTTGCATTAGTAAGTACATCTAGGAAGTTGAAACCATACTTTCAATGTCAATGTGTGTTAACTACATATCCACTTCGAAACATCTTGCATAAGCCCGGATAATCGGGCCGATTGGCCAAATGGGCCATCAAACTTAGAGGTTACGATATCAAATAACAACCTCGAATAGCTATCAAGTCTCAAATTTTGGAAGACTTCATGGCCGATTTTGCGCCTACCCTCGTGCCCGAAGTATAAAAAGAACTCTTGTTAAAAACAGGCACATCACCAGGGGTATGGACCCTCTTCACTGATGGTGCCTCGAATATGAAAGGGTCTGGGCTCGGTAGAGTTCTAAAACCGCCTACGGGCGGCATAATTAGGCAATCCATAAAACTTCGAAGTTGACTAAAAATGAGGCCGAGTATGAGGCCATGATTGCAGGTCTCGAACTAGCCAAAGGCCTAGGAGTAGAGGCCATCGAGGCAAAATGTGATTATCTTTTGGTGGTTAACCAAGTAAATGGAAGATTCGAAGTTTGAGAAGACAGGATGCAAAGATACTTAGACAGGATGCAAAGATACTTAGACAAGATTCAAGTGACACTGCATCGCTTCGAAGAGTGGACCTTGGTCCATATACCTCGAGAACAGAATAGCGAGGTCGATGCACTCGCAAACTTGGGATCCTCGGTTGAAGAAGATGACATAATCCCTGGGTATGTCGTACAACTATCAAAGTTGGTGATCGAAGAAGTCCATGCAGAGATCAACTCAACAAGTCTAACACGGGATTGGAGAAACAAGTACATTGACTACTTGAAACATAGGAAGCTCCCCACAGACCCAAAAAAATCAAGGGCCCTTCGAGCCAAAGCAGCCCGATTTTCAGTCAATGAGAATGGAACATTGTATAGGAGGACCTTCGACGGGCCACTAGCAGTATGCTTAGGACCGGGGGACACCGATTATGTGCTATGAGAAATCAACGAAGGCACTTTTGGAAACCACTCCGGTGCTGATTCTTTAGTTCGAAAGGTAATCAGAGCAGGCTATTACTGGGATACCATGTAAAAGTAGACCAAGGAGTTCGTTCGAAGATGTAACAAATACCAAAGATTTGCACTGATGACACATCAACCTGGTGAACAACTACACTCAGTCCTATCCCCGTGGCTATTCATGAAATAGGGGATGGACATCGTCGGCCCCCTACCAATGACACCAGGAAAAGCTAGATTTATCTTGTTTATCACTGACTACTTCTCGAAATGGGTAGAAGCGCAGGCCTTCAAGAAGATAAGAGAAAAAGAAGTCATAGACTTCATATGGGACCACATCATATGCCGATTGGGGATCCCCTCCAAGATTACGTATGATAATGGGAAGCAGTTCATCGGCAGCAAGGTGACGAAATTCCTCGAGGTTCATAAGATCAAAATGATTCTATCGACGCCTTACCAACCAAGTGCAAATTTTCAAGCCGAGTCCACAAACAAAACTATCATTCAAAACTTAAAGAAGAAGTTAGAGATTGCGAAAGGGAAGTAAAGAGAAGTGTTGCCCGAAGTACTATGGTCATATCGAACAACTTCGAAGTCAAGAACATGGGAAACCCCGTTCTCTTTGGTATATGGGTCTGAGGCATTGATACCAGTCGAAGTAGGCAAACCGAGCGTCAGATTTCAGCATGCCACCGAGGACTCAAACAACGAGGCCATGAATACCTCCCTCAAGCTACTAAATGAAAAGAGTGAGGCCACACTAGCTTGAATGGCCTCTCAAAAACAAAGGATCTAAAGGTACTACAACAAAAGAACGAACCCTCACTACTTCGGGGTCGGGGACTTAATTTTAAGGAAAGTCACTCTCAACACTCGAAACCCAAACAAAGGGAAGCTAGGCCCTAGTTGGGAAGGACCGTACCGCATCCTCGGAGTAGTAAGCAAAGGGTCCTACAAACTTAGCACCATGGAAGGCGAGCAACTGCCAAGCAATTGGAACATATCGATGCTCAAACTCTATTATTTCTAAGGTATAACCTTCTCCATTTTCGTTTATATTTCATACTACCTTCTTGCAGGTGTTCGATTGAGAGGAATCGAAGCACCCTTCAGCTCGAAGACCTTGGTTTTTAAAGCATGCATTGCACTCTTTTTCCTTAGATCGGGTTTTATCCCAAATGGGTTTTACTGGCAAGGTTTTTTAACGAGGCAACATCTATATGCTACCTAAGGAAAACTCAACAAGTATTCAAGGCTTCTTTTTCAATCAACCTCGAATACTGGGGGGCATCACCCTCGGAGGTTACGTTTTCGAAGAAAACAAGTTATGCAAAGAGGTCTTCGATAGGAGAATGTTGTAATGGACCAAACGGTCAAATAAACCATGTCCATATAGAATAGTCGATCCCCCGAGGGAAAAAACATGTACGCATTATTCGAAGAAGCATTCTTATTTATCAAAACACTTTGTGCCTCAAAGAAGTTTACTGTTTTCACATGAAACGGCTCAAGGGCCAAATACTCCCGAGCACTCGAGGACTGTCATCGACAATCAACTTATTGAGTCATCAAAGACTCAAACTTATAAGACCTCAATGAGGCGTACTCAAATTTGTAAGACCTTAAAAAAGGCCTTTTTAGGGGTCTTACAAGTTCGAATATATAAGGTCGAATTGACCCAATCTAATAAGAGCCTAAGGGCCGATATGTAAGAGCCTAAGGGCCAACCTAAAGAGCCTAAGGGCCAACCTAAATAACCTAAGGGCCAACTTGAAAAGAACCTAAGGGCCGATGTTTTAAAACCTAAGGGTCGATACCTAAAGAACTTAAAGGCCAAAGCACACTGTGCTCGAGACATCACCTAAGTTTGGACTCAAACGTTCTGAGCTAAAGATTAGCTCGAAGATCAAACCCTAAGTGGTCACTTATTATCGGTCATCAATCAAAGCACAAAAACCTACGGGTTCTATATCCTAATTCCAACACACCGGACTGATCGTCAACAACATCAAAAAAGCAAAGGCAAGGAAGAAATTAACAACAAAGATGAAACAAAGATTTTTGGTATTTATAATGATAGTACAAGATATTTCTACAAAAATCCCACATGGAGCCCTTACAAAAGGGTTAAAGGAGGCCTAATCTATTGATGGGGTCGCCTGCTCGAAGGTAGCACCCACGGGGACTACTACACCCTCGGAAGCTTGACCTTCGACAATCTGACCATCAGGAGTCTTTTCTACCTCGGGGACTTTTTCCTAACCAACCCCTCAGGACTAGCCTCTTTCCCAAGAGCCTCCTCATCAACCTCTTCTTCATCATCTTCAACAACGGCTTCGTCATCGGAATAAAGGAGGAACTTGGCACCAATCTCGTCCACCTTGGCCTGCTCTATCTCTTCGAAGAGATCGAAGCCCTTGATATGGATCTCCTCGAGGGTTTCCCTCTGGGATCTGCATCGGACATAGTCGTTGCATCTCTTCTCTCGGTCGGAGGCCCCCCTCAACTCCATTTGAGCATCAGTAGGATCTTTCAAATAGATGGTTACCATCTTGTCGGCTTTGGCTTCATCTCAGGCTTCCACAACCTCGGCCTTTACCTTCGTGAGACCAGTCTCGAGTTCGGTTATCCTGCCTGCTTGAACTAAATTTCTATCTCTAGCGTTATGAAGTTGAATTTCGAGAGAAGAAACTTTTGCCAATGCATCTTTTTTTACCGCAGTAAGGACGTCCATTTGTGCCTTCCATTCATTGAATTCAGAGTTGACATGGGCGACCCATGGGCGACCTCGCCCCGAAGACGTTTCAGCACTTCTACCTTCTACTACAACTGAGTCTTTGAAGTGTTAGCCTCTGAAGATGGGAGAAGGAGCCTGCATCTTTTCAAAACAGAAGTTGCATGCTTCTTTAGCTTGTCCTCATACACACGTTCTCTGTCCAACTCAGATCGAAGAAGCCTCAAATCCCTTTATTTCTTGTCACATAAAAGATTGAACGACCTCTCCTTATTCGAGGACCTACACAACTCGGCTTCACAATGGCACAGCTCAGTCTTAAACTTGTCAAAGCCCTACAGAAAGGAAAGTCTGATTAGATAAAAGAGGAAAGTATCGAATTAGAAAGGTTGTGGAGCTATTAGATACTTACAATTGAGCAAATTCGTTGAGCCTCCTCGAAGATCGAGTTTGCATCTTCTGGTTCAGCCTGATCGACCCTGGTAAAGCAACCCTGAAAAGGATCATTTTCACTTGGGACTCCGCCTAATTCGGGCGTCTTCAGGTCCCGAGCATCCCTTATAGTATTTTCATAGAAATATGGAAATGACGGTGAGTGAACTCCTGTCACGGCCTCAGGGAAGTCACCCGAGGTGCTCTGACTGGGCTGAGGTGTGTCGAAGCCCACTCCTTTCGGGGTATTTCCCGAAGTCTGAGAGGTAGTTTCCAATTCAGGCGATAAAGAGCCTTCTGTAATGACCCGGCCGGTCAATATGAGAGTAGTAGCCTCGTTTCCCCCATTTCTACTTCATTGTATATGGTTCAGCTTTATTACATTGTGTTAGATTGGTCGGCTCGGGTTCGGAGCGATTTTTGGAGAGAAATGAGACACTTAGTCTCTTAACTTGGTTCAATAGTTGGAAAAGTCAACCGAAAGTTGACTTATTGGTAAACGACCTTTGAATATAGATTTTATGGTTCAGATAGCTTCGTTAGGTGATTTGGGAATTAGGAGTGTGTTCGGAATATGGTTTTGATGTCTGGTGTAGAGTTAGGCTTGAATTGACAAAATTGAGTTTTTGGCGATTTCCGGTCGGCGGTGGAAAATAGGCTATCGAGGTCGGAATGGAATTCTGAAAGTTGGAGCAGGTTCGTAATATCATTTTGGATGTGTGTGTAAATTTTTAGGTTAATCGGATGTGTTTTGGTCAGTTTCGGCATCGTTGGCGATTATTGGAAGTTTTAGGATTCTTAGGCTTGAATCATAAGTTGAATTGGTGTTTCGATGTCATTTTGGGTGTTCCGAGGGTTCTACTAACTCAGGGTGATCATTTATGAATTGTTGGTACTTTTGGTTGATGCCCCGAGGGGCTCGGAGTGTTTTTGGATAGTCATCGGAAGGTTGAAGTTGGGAATTTGCAGAAGAAAAGTTGTTGGTGGAAGGTTTCTAGTGTGGCCGCACCTGCAGAAGGGTGGCAGCAGATGCGACGCTGCAGGTGCGGATTTTTGGCAGGTTGAAGGAGGTCGCAGGTGCGGGACTTGGATCACACCTGCGGAGTTGCAGGTGCTAAGAAAAATTCGCAGGTGCAGAAAATGGTACTTTAAGTTGGATGCGCAGGTGCGCACCTGGGACTGCAGGTGCGAGCAATTGGCTGCAGGTGCGGAAATCCCTGGGCAGATCATATAAAAAGGGTCCTTAGCGAATTTTGGTCTTTCTTTCACCATTTTCATGCGGGTTTGAAGCTTTGGACAAGGTTTTGAAGGAGGAAATCAAGAGGACTTTGTTGAGGTAAGATATTTGAACCTAAAACTCGTTTCTATATGATTTTGGAACTGAACTAGGGTGAAACTAAGGGAAAAATCAGTGTGTAAATTGGGGGTTAGGGCTTGGATAATTGGAGACTTTAATTGAGTAATTGAGGGGTCATTTGTGGTTAGATTTCGATGCATTTTATATGTATAGACTCGGGAAAGAATGAGGATTTTTGAGATGTAAATTTTATCGGATTCCGAGACGTGGGCCCGCGGGTCGGGTTTGGCCGATTTCGGCATTTTTGGGTAATTTTGATAAATTTCTAATGGGTTTCGTTCCTTGGCATATAATAATGATATGAATCTGATTTTTGGTAGATTCGGAACATTCGGAGGCCGAGCCTAGAGGCAAGGGCATTGTGGGCTAGGATTTTAGCCGGTCTTGAGGTAAGTAATGACTGTAAATCTTGTCCTGAGGGTATGAAACCCCGGACTTCGTATTTTTTCACTATTTTTGGAGTGGCGCACATGTTGGATGACGAGTGTGTGGCGTGCACTCATTGGGGATTTGGACTTGGTCCTTCTCGTGGCAACTATTGAGTTACGTATTTACTTTTAAATCATATGTTAAATCGTGTTTTCAAACTATTGTTATATTTGGGTTGTACGCACTGTTTGGATCCTTGTGCCGACTTTTTTAGACCTCTTGGGGGATTTTACTGTTATTCCTCACTGTGTTGACTTATGATTTATACTCAGTCATGTTATGTTTAACGGATTTCCAAACTCAGCCTTATTTACACTATTTTGAGATATAAAATGATGTTTTTGGGTCGAGTACCCCGTTTTACTGACAGCCCGAGTGGCTTTCTGAGAGTACTGAGTGAAGTCGAGGGCCTAATTGTGAGGATATGATATGCTACGAGGTGGCTTGATATTAGCGCTTGGGCTTAAGGAGCCCCTCTGGAGTCTGTACACACCCCCAATGAGCGCAGGTACCTACTGAGTGCGAGTGCCAAGTGCCAAGTGATGAGTGATTGGGAGGTATGAGTGACTGTGAGGTTGCCCGAGGGGTTGATTATGAGTGACTATGAGGTATGCTCGAGGGGCTGATTCTGAGTGATGTTACACCCAAGGGGCAGTTTCTTATTCATGTTTTTGCCCGAGTGGCTACTTATGATTCATTTCATTTTTACACTAAACTTCTTGGATATTTTTCTGAAATGGTTGAAAATTACACTTTTCAAAGGAGTTTTACTGACATTGGCTTTTTTTAAGTGTGATTATTTAACGTATACATTGTTGGAAAGAAAGACTGTGCTTATTGTGAAATGATGATTTGACTCTATGTGTTTCTTACTTCTTTGACCTGATTTATTTTCATTACTACTGAGTTGGCGTACTCACATTAATCCCTGCACCTTGTGTGCAGATCTAGGTGTTAGAGCAGAGTGAGTTGTGTATCTGTTCCAGAGACTTCTCGGAGATTTTGCGAGGTAGTTGCACGCATCTGCAGCCCTGCTCTCTCCTACTTACTATTATAGAGTTTATTTTCCAGAGTTGTGTATTTTCTTTAGATGCTCATGATCATTGACTCGGGGATCTTAAGGGTTGTATTTAACTTCGGTGTAATTGTATCTGTTTAAAAATGATTAAATGAAACTTTTATGGATTATCTATTTAATAATGATATTAGTGAAAGATTCTTAACGTTTTGAGTTTTAATTTGGCTGGCCTAGTCCCACGATAAGTGCCATCATGGATTTGGGGTGGTGACAAGTTGGTATCAGAGCCTAGGTTACATAGGACTCAACGGTCATGAGCAGGTTTAGTAGAGTCTTGTGGATCGGTACGGAGACGTTTGTACTTATCTTCGAGAGGCTGTAGAACCCTTAGGAAAATCTCACATTCTAGAATTCTTGTCGTGCGAATCCATTTTATTCAGCAAAAGCATAAATCTTGAATTCCTTCCATGAATTCGAATGCGCACGTGAGCGCTTGGTATCAGTTGTGCATCGACGGCTTGTGACTTCCATGGATGAGCGCAGGTTTAGCATGTTGATAATGGCCAACCTTGTGGACTTGAGGCCGGGTTCATTCTGTGACTTGAGTGCTGAGATTTCGATTGTGTGAGCACATGTATTTGGGACTTATATATCCGTTAGTGTTCTTATTTGTGGGATTTTGTTGCTGGATGACTATGCGGTATGTGTTATTCGATGGTGAGATGTGTTCATATTGTTTGATTATGACAAAAAAGGATTGGCTGGAAATGTGGCAAGAACTATTGAGTGTTCGATTTCTGTCTCGAGTTGGCATATGGCTTCGAGTTGTGAGTGCATTGGAAGACCTCTCATATTGTTTAGTTGTGGAGTGAAGCGGATCTTTCTGTTGGGTTGTGAGTTCTTGGTGATGTCTTTTGGGCTGACCAATGCCCCAGTAGCGTTCATGTATTTGATTAACAGTGTATTCCAGCTGTATTTATACTCCTCCGTTATTGTATTCATTGATAGCATCCTGGCGTACTCGCGTAGCCAGGAGGAGCATACTCAGCATTTGAGGAGGATATTATAGAGATTGGCGGAGGAGAAGCTTTATGCAAAGTTCTCCAAGTGTGAATTTTTGGCTCAGTTCAGTAGCATTCTTGGGGCACGTAGTGTCCAGTGAGGGTATTCAGGTGGTCAGACGAGTATGGAGAGAGCTCCAGAAGCTCAAGATTGCGTTGACCACATCTCCAGTGTTAGTTCTGCCATCGGTTTCAGGTTCTTATACCACGTATTGTGATTCCTCGAGGGTAGGTGTTAGTTATGTTTAAATGTAGGAGGGTAAAAGTGATTGCGTGATAGCTATGATTTTTGGAAGGGTATAGAGAGTTATCAATTTGAGGCTAAGCAGGCAGGGTTATCTCCCGCGGAATGTCCTAAGGTTGTGTGATTCTATGTGATTTTGTAGCAAGTTCACTTTTTCCAGTAAATGTTATATGTTGTAAGTTGAGTTTAGATCGCTTGTGGAAGTTTTCACAGCTATTGCAATGGTGAACGCGAGACTGCAGATGATTTGAGATGTTAAATGGTTTGAGTTATATATGAGCTTATGAAGGATTTAGTTGAATCTCACTATGGTATGGCAGCAGTGTTAGTGTATGGGCATTGTGAGTTATTGATTGTTTTGATCTATGGCTTTGAGCCAAGTGGGGGAGGCTACTAATGATAAGTTGGTTGCACGATCATGTGAGGTATTGGATTCAGTTCGAGGTATACTGGTGAATCAGTTATGACCTGCAGAGGTGGAGTCTGAAATGACTCGAGTAATGGAAGTTCTTCGATACAGGTTGTAATGTACTATACGGGTAGGTGAGTTCTATTGAATGATTGAGTTGTAATTGTAAAAGATGTAGTGAGTGAAGTGTATTAATTTGCTTGTTGCTTCAAGTGTATGGATTACTTTCCTAGTATGTTATTGTGCAAACAGGGTCAGGTCATTCTATCTGCTTAATCGGTGTAATCGAGATTTGTGTAGAGTGGATGACTCTCGAGAATGGATCTGACGGATTCAAGGTTAAATATAGCAATTGGGAATCTTCAAGGTGTGTTTTGGGATAGAACTGAGATTTACGTTGGAGTGTGTCAAGACTTGTGGCATTTCTACATTATCATGGATTCTACATATCAGTATCAGGAAGGTGAAGGTAATGGCTTTAGATTCACATAAAGTCTCTTCAGGGTAAGTATTTTGAATGTGGTACTTTTGGGGATATTTGAGAGAGTATTCAGCGGCTTATGAGCCTCAGACAGTATGGTTTTATGCTTGGGTCGCGTGTGGTGAGTCTGGGTTAAGAATTGCGATATTATGGCAAGGAGAAGCATCAATTTGAAGGTAAGTCAGAAGGAACTTGGATAAATAGGACAACTTGGTTGTAGGTCGGATCGGCATGGTAAGGGATACGATTATTTCTTTGGGTGTTCATGAGGTAATGAGTTTTTACAGGTGTTTCTTAGCAATGCTCTTGGGTTTTGGTGACCTGCGTAGCTTGGTTGAGTTAGAAGGATTCAATACTAATGGTTTGGTGTTGTACAAATGGGATTTGGATAGTTCTTGATCGTTTCTACCACGGTTAGAGATGTATATTTTTCTACTGGCGTGAGGTGCAGGTGATGTATAATGATTTTGCTTCTAAATGGGATCAAATGGGAAGTTCTTGACTAGTTGGGTGCGTACTTGCTTGTGGCTCGGAAGGATCATTAAGTTCTCATGTTTATCAGAGGATGGCATGGAGTATGCGGTATGTTGTGTAGAACTGAGATTTGCATATGTAAGGTCACAGTTCAGTTCTAGGAGGAAGGTCAAAATTCTTAGGCAACATTGGCAGTTTCAGATGACTAGGTAGATGATATCACCAATTGGGTGGCATGATGAGGGTATACATTTCAGAAAGGTCAATGTGTGGAGTTAAGGGTGCTTCACCGGTATTGCGGCGCTCTCTTGTTGGATCGACTGCTAATATTCAAGGTTGCTTGGTGACACAGAGAAATTATGGGGGTATCCCTCATGGAATGATTGAGTATTAGAGACATGTTATATGTTCGATTGGTGGAGTTAGGATCAGATATGGTAATTGGTGCGCTTCATGGACTTCGAGACTGGGAGTTCTCATAAACAGATTATTTTATGGTTGTGGACTATGAGGATGCGAGGAAAGCTAGTCAGATGTTAGTATGTACCACTATTCAGTCATTGTGAATTTCTCTGTGAGTTTTCTATCTGTTGTGGGTGAACAGAGTTGAATTAAGGTTATTGGTAGGCCCAGTATGGGTGTGTGCTACGCACCGGGTCAAAATTGTTGACTCCGAATTACTATTGTTGAGGGATGTACCATTTGATTGTCATTGAGTTACTCATATTCTGGAGTAATCTATGAGTTACCCTTCGGTGTTGCGAGGAGTTGTGATTGTTGGTTATAGGCACATATGGTGCGGATCTAATTGGGCTTTTTAGCTAGATTTGAGTAAGGTAAGTAATTGGTTATTACGGGATTGAGACGTATTGGTTATGTTCTTTCGGGTTCGTGTGGCATGGTATCGTCCAATTCCCCATGGTTAGGGAAACGCACTTTGAGTACTTGATGTCGAATTGCGCATGGTTATTGATTTTGAGCAACGCGACTCAAAGTATTTCATGTGGACCAGCGTGTGGATGGGATCATGTATTGTAGCGGAGTTATGTGGAGGTATGATCCTTGGTGTCAGATTCGTGTATTTTGATTCTTTTTTCGATGAGTGTCAGGCTCTTAGCATGGTGTTGTGACGGTTATAGTTAATGGCGGGATAGTCCTCTCGGGTGAATCTTTTATATGATTTGATTACATTAGGATGTTGTTATTGAGTGCACGAGTTGCACAGGTTATGGCTTTGAATTGTATTGATGTGTCATGTCATCAGAGTGGTTGTGTTGGATTAGAAGAGGTCATTGGACCTAGAATGAATACTGTCAGGATTGACTACAGCATAGTTGGGAGGATAAATATCGGGAGTCGGCTTATAAATCTGCTATAATTCCTATTTGGGAAGGGGGAGCTTCATGTCTGACTGCTCGGACGAATGGTTACTAGTTTCTACGTGTTTCTTTCATCATCGGTAGTATATGGAAGTGTTAGAGCGAGGCATTGCTTGATAAGAGGATATGTACCGGTATTGGGCTGTTTTGAGCATCTATTATGATTAGGAGTTATCGCTATGGGTGTTTGAGCCATGCGGTATATTATGTGATTGCATCTTGGGTTACAGATATGGCTTGATACAGTGTGTTCAGACTTGTTCAGTTTATAATTGTGGAATTTTGATCTTGTAAATTATCTTAGAGGTGTGAATTTGTTTCTAAGGTTTATGGGTCAAGATTGGATTTCGAAATTTTAGCAGTGTTGTTCTATTGGACCTATATGGGATAGGGTGACGTGGGATCACCCCCGTGTATGTGCATGGTGAGGTTACGCGGCAATTTGATGGTGTTGGAGAAAAACTCTTGGCACGTTCGAGGACGAACGTATGTTTAAGTGGGGGAAGATGTAATGACCTGGCCGGTCGTTCCGAGAGTAATAGCCATTTTTCCCCATTTATACTTCATTATATGTGGTTCAGCTTCATTATGTTGTGTTAGATTTGTCGGCTCGGGTTCGGAGCAATTTTTGGAGAGAAATGAGACACTTAGTCTCTTAACTTGGTTCAATAGTTCGAAAAGTCAAGCAGAAGTTCACTTATTGGTAAACGACCTTGGAATGTAGATTTTATGGTTCGGATAGCTTTGTTAGGTGATTTGGGAGTTAGGAGTGTGTTCGTAATATTGTTTTGATGTCCGGTGAAGAATTAGGCTTGAATTGGCGAAATTGAGTTTTTGGCGATATCTGGTCGACAGCGGAAAATAGGCTACCAGGGTCAGAATGGAATTTCGGAAGTTGGAGTAGGTTCGTAGTATCATTTTGGATGTCTGTCCAAATTTCCAGTTAATCGGATGTGTTTTGGTTAGTTTCGGCATCGTTGGAGATTATCGGAAGTTTTAGGATTCTTAGGCTTGAATCATAAGTTGAACTTGTGTTTCGATGTCATTTTGGGTGTTTCGAGGGTTCGACTAAGTTCGGGTAATCATTTATGACTTGTTGGCACTTTTGGTTGAGGCCTCTAGGGGCTCGGAGTGTTTTTGGATAGTCATCGGAAGGTTGGGACCTGGTGGAAGGTTTCTGGTGTGGCCACACCTGTGGAAGGGTGGCTGCAGGTGCGGAGAGGCATGTGCAGGTGCAGATTTTCGGCAGGTTGAAGGAGGTCGCAGGTGCGGGACTTAGGTCGCACCTGCGGAGTCGCAGGTGCGAAGAAGAAGTCCCAGGTACAGAAAATGGTACTTTAAATTGGATGTGCAGGTGCACACCTGGGACTGCAGGTGCGGGTCTGAAGGTGCGAGCAATTGGCCGCAGGTGCGGAAATCCCTGGGCAGATCATATAAAAAAGGTCCTTAGCGAATTTTGGTCTTTCTTTCACCATTTTCATGCGGGTTTGAAGCTTTGGAGAGGGTTTTGAAGGAGGAAATCAAGAGGACTTTGTTGAGGTAATATATTTGAACCTAAAACTCGTTTCTATGTGATTTTTGGACTGAAATATGGTGAAATTAAGGGAAAAATGAGTGTGTAAATTGGGGGTTAGGGCTTGGATAATTGGAGATTTTAATTGAGTTATTGAGGGGTCATTTGTGGGTAGATTTCGATGCATTTTATATGTATAGACTCGGGAAAGAATGAGCATTTTTGTGATGTAAATTTTATCTGATTCCGAGACGTGGGCCCGGGGGTCGGATTTGGCCAATTTCGTGATTTTTGGGTAATTTTGATAAATTTCGAATGGGTTTCATTCCTTGGCATATAATAATGATATGAGTCTGATTTTTGGTAGATTCGGAGCATTAGGGGGCCGAGTCCAGAAGCAAGGGAACTATGGGCTAGGATTTTAGCCGGTTTTGAGGTAAGTAATGACTGTAAATCTTGTCCTGAGGGTATGAAACCCAGGACTTCGTATTTTCTCACTATTTCTGGAGTGGCGCACATGCTGGATGACGAGTGTGTGGCATGCACTGATTAGGGATTTGGACTTGGTCCTTCCCGTGGCAACTATTGAGTTGCGTATTTACTTTTAAATCATATGTTAAACCGTGTTTTCAAACTATTGTTATATTTGAGTTTTATGCGCTGTTTGGGGCCTTGTGCCGACTTGTTTAGACCCCTTGAGGGATTTTACTACTATTCCTCACTGTGTTGACTTATGATTTACACTCAGTCATGTTATGTTTAACTGATTTCGAAACTCAGCCTTATTTACACTATTTTGAGATATAAAATGATGTTTTTGGGTCGAGTACCCCGTTTTACTGACAGCCCGAGTGGCTTTCTGAGAGTACTGAGTGAAGTCGAGGGCCTAATTGTGAGGATATGATATGCCACGAGGTGGCTTGATATTAGCGCTTGGGCTGAAGGAGCCCCTCCGGAGTCTGTACACACCCCCAATGAGCGCAGGTACCTACTGAGTGCGAGTGCCGAGTGCCAAGTGATGAGTGATTGGGAGGTATGAGTGACTGTGAGGTTGCCCGAGGGGTTGATTATGAGTGACTATGAGGTATGCTCGAAGGGCTGATTCTGAGTGATGTTACGCCCGAGAGGCAGTTTCTTATTCATGTGTTTGCTCGAGTGGCTACTTATGGTTTATTTCATTTTTACACTAAACTTCTTGGACATTTTTCTGAAATGGTTGTAAATTACACTTTTCAAAGGAGTTTTATTGACATTGGATTTTTTTAAGCGCGACGATTTAACGTATACACTGTTGGAAAGAAATATTGTGCTTATTGTGAAATGATGATTTGACTTTATATTTTTCTTAATGCTCTAACCTGATTTATTTTCATTACTACTTAGTAGGCGTACTCACATTACTCCCTGCACCTTGCGTACAGATCCAGGTGCTAGGGCAGAGTGAGTTGTGTATCTGTTCCAGAGACTTCTCAGAGATTTTGCGAGGTAGCTGCACGTGTCCGCAACCTTGTTCTCTCCTACATACTATTATAGAGTTTATTTTCCACAATTGAGTATTTTTTGTAGATGCTCCTGACCACTGACTCCGGGATCTTGGGGGTTGTATTTAACTTCGGTGTAGCTGTATCTGTTTAAAAATGATTAAATGAAACCTTTATGGATTATCCATTTAATAATGATATAAATGAAAGGTTCTTTACGTTTTTAGTTTTAATTTGGCTGGCCAGTCCCAAGATAAGCGCCATCACGACTAGTTTAGATTTGGGGTCGTGACAAGTTGGTATCAGAGCCTAGGTTACATAGGACTCACCGGTCATGGGCAGGTTTAGTAGAGTCTTGCATATCGGTACGGAGACGTCTGTACTTATCTTCGAGAGGTTGCAGAACCCTTAGGAAAATCGCACATTCTTGAATTCTTTTCGTGCGAATCCATTTTATTCAGCCGAAAGCGTAACTCTTAAATTCCTTCCATGTATTCGAATACGCATGTGAGCGCTTGGTATCAGTTGTGCATCGACGGCTTGTGACCTCCATGGATGATATGTGATATTAGCATGTTGATAATGGGCCAGTATTGGGGGCTTGAGGCCGAGTTCTGTCTGTGACTTGAGTACTGAGATTTTGATTGTGTGAGCACATGTATTTGGGACTAATATGTCCGTTAGTCTTCTTATTGGTGGGATTTTGTGGCTGGATGACTATGTGGTAAGTGTTATTCGATGGGGAGATGTGTTCATATTGTTTAATTGTGAAAAAAAAGGATTGGCTGGAAATGTGACAAGAACTATTGAGTGTTTGATTTCTGTCTCGAGTTGGCATATGGCTTCAAGTTATGAGTGTATTAGAAGACCTCTCATGTTGTTAAGTTGTGGAGTGAAGCGGATCTTTCTGTTGTGTTGTGAGTTCCTAGTGATGTCTTTTAGGCTGACCAATGCCCCAGTAGCGTTCATGTGTTTAGTTAATAGTGTATCCAGCTATATGTATACTCCTCCATTATTGTATTCATTGATAGCATCCTAGCGTACTCGCGTAGCCAGGAGGAGCATATTCAGCATTTGAGGAAGATATTATAGAGATTGGCGGAGGAGAAGCTTTATGCAAAGTTCTCCAAGTGTAAATTCTTGGCTCAGTTCAGTAGCATTCTTGGGGCACGTGGTGTCCAATGACGTTATTCAGGTTAGACGAGCGTGGAGAGAGCTCCAGAAGCTCAAGATTTCTATGACCAAAGCTCCAGTGTTAGTTCTACCATCGGTTTCAGGTTCTTATACCACGTATTGTGATGCCTCGAGTGTAGGTGTTAGTTGTGTTTAAATGCAGGAGGGTAAAAGTGATTGCGTAATAGCTATGATTTTTGGAAGGGTATAGAGAGTTATCAGTTTGAGGCTAAGAAGGAGAGGTTATCTCCCGCGGAATGTCCTAAGGTTATGTGATCCTTATGTGGTTTTGTAGCAAGTTCTTTTTTTCCAGTAAATGTTATATGTTGTAAGTTAAGTTTAGATCGCTGTGGAAGTTTTCACAGCTATTGCAATGGTGAATGCGAGACTGCAGATGATTTGAGATGTTAAATTATTTGAGTTATATATGAGCTTATGATGGATTTAGTTGAATCTCACTGTGGTATGGAAGCGGTGTTAGCGTATGGGCATTGTAAATTATTGATTGTTTTGATCTATGGCTTTGAGCCAAGTTGGGGAGGCTGCTAATGATAAGTCGGTTGCACGATTATGCGTGGTATTGGATTCAGTTCGAGGTATATTGGTGAATCAGTTATGACCTGCAGAGGTGGAGTCTGAAATGACTCAAGTAATGGAAGTTCTTCGATACAGGTTGTAATGTACTCTATGGGTATGTGAGTTCTATTGAATGATTGAGTTGTAATTTTAAAAGGTGTAGTGGGTGCAAGGTATGAATTTGCTTGTTGCTTCAAGTGTGTGGATTACTTTCCTAGTATGTTGCTGTGTAAATGGGGTCAAGTCGTTCTGTCTGCTTGATCGGTGTAATCGAGATTTGTGTAGAGTGAATGACTCTCGAGAATGGATCTGATGGACTCAAGGTTAAATATAGCAATTGGGAATCTTCAAGATGTGTTTTGGGCTAGAACTGAGATTTACGTTAAAGGGTGTCAAGACCTATGGCATTTCTACATTATCATGGATTCTACATATCAGTATTAGAAAGGTGAAGGTAATGGCTTTAGATTCGCAGGAAGTCTCTTCATGGTAAGTATTTTGAATGGGGTACTTTTAGGGATATTTGAGAGAGTATTTCAGCGGCTTATGAGCCTCAAACGGTATGGTTTTATGCTTAAGTCGCGTGTTGTGAGTCTGGGTTTAGAATTGCGGTATTATGGCAAGGAGAAGCATCAATTCGAAGGTAAGACTCAAGGAACTTGGATAAATAGGAAAACTTGGTATTAGATCGGATCGGCATGGTAAGGGATACGATTAGTTCTTTGGGTGTTCATGAGGTAATGAATTCTTACAGGTGTTTCTTAGAAATGCTCTTGGGTTTTGGTGACCTGCGTAGCTTGGTTGTGTTAGAAGGATTCACTCCTGACGGTTTGGTGTTGTAAAAATGGGATTCGGTTAGTTCTTGATGGTTTCTACCATGGTTAGAGATGTATATTTTTCTACTGGTGTGAGGTGCATGTGATGTATAGTGATTTTGCTTCTAAATGGGATCAAATGGGAAGTTCTTGACTAGTTGGGTGCGTACTTGCTTGTGGCTCGAATGGGATTATGAAGTTCTCATGTTTATCATAGGATGGCATGGCGTTGAGGTATGTTGTGTACAGATGAGATCTGCATATGTTAGGTCACGGTTCAGTTCTTGGAGGAAGGTTAAAATTCTTAGGCAGCATTGGCAGTTTCGGATGACTAGGTAGATGATATCACCAATTAGGTGGCTTGATGAGGGTATACATTTCAGAAAGGTTAATGTGTGGAGTTAAGGGTGCTTCACTGGCATTGTGACGCTCTCTTGTTGGATCGACTGCTGATATTCAAGGTTGCTTGGTGACACAGAGAAATTATGGGGGTATCCCTCGTGGAATGATTGAGTATTAGAGACATGTTATATGTTCGATTGGTGGAGTTAGGATCAGATATGGTAATTGGTGCGCTTCATGGACTTCGAGACTGGGAGTTCTCATAAACAGATTATTTTATGGTGTTGGACTATGAGGATGCGAGCAAAGCTAGTCAGATGTTAGTATGTACCATGATTCAGTCATTGTGAACATTTCGGTGAGTTATCTATAGGTTGTGGGTGACCAGAGTTGAATTAAGGTTATTGGTAGGCCCAGTATGGGTGTGTGTTCCGCACCAGGTCAAAATTGTTGACTCCGAATTTGTATTGTTGAGGGATGTACCATTCGATTGTCATTGAGTTATTCATATTCTGGAGTGATCTATGAGTTACCCTTCGGTGTTGCGAGGAGTTGTGATCGTTTGTTATAGGAACATATGGTGTGGTTCTAATTGGGATTTATACCAAGATTTGAGTAAGGTAAGTAATTGGGTATTGCGGGATTGAGACGTATTGATTATGTTCTTCGGGTTCATGTGGCATGGTATCATTTGATTCTCAGTAGTTAGGGAATCGCACTTTGAGTACTTGATGTCGAATTGCACATGGTTATTGATTTTGAGCAAGGTGACTCGAAGTATTTTATGTGGACCAGCATGTGGATGGGATCACGCATTGTAGCGGATTTATGTGGAGGTGTGATCCTTGGTGCCAGATTCGTGTGTTTTGATTTTTTTTCGATGAGTGTCAGGCTCTTAACATGGTGTTGTGATGGTAATAGTTAATGGCGGGATGGTCCTCTCATATGAATCTTTTATATAATTTGATTACATTGGGATGTTGTTATTGAATGCACGAGTTGCACAGGTTATGGCTTTGAATTGTATTGGTGTGTCATGTCATCAGAGTAGTCGTGTGGGATGAGAAGAGGCCATTGGACCTAGAATGAATACTATCAGGATTGACTATAGCATAGTTGGGAGGATAAATATTGGGAGTCGGCTTAGAAATATGCTATAATTCCTGTTTGGGAAGGGGGAGTTTCATGTCTGACTGATCGAGCGAATGGTTGCTAGTTTCCACGTGTTTCTTTCATCATCGGCAGTATATGGAAGAGTTAGAGCGAGGCATGCCTTGATAAGAGGATATGTACCGGCATTGGGTTATTTTGAGTAGCTATTGTGATTAGGAGTTATCGCTATGGGTGTTTGAGCCATGCGGTATATTATGTGATTGCATCTTGGGTTACGGATATGTCTTGGTACAGCGTGTTCAGACTTTTTCAGTTTATAATTGTTGAATTTTGATCTTGTAAATTATCTCAGAGGTGGGAATTTGGTTCTAAGGTTTATGGGTCAGGATTGGATTTCAAAATTTCAGCAGTGTTGTGCTATTTGACCTATATGGGATAGGGTGACGTGGGATCACCCCCGGGTATGTGAATGGTGAGGTTACGCGGCAGCTTGATGGTGTTGGAGAACAACTCTTGGCACGTTCGAGGACGAACGTATGTTTAAGTGGGGGAGTATGTAACGACCCGACCGGTCGTTCCGAGCGTAATAGCCCAATTTCCCCCGTTTCTGCTTCATTATATGTGGTTCAGCTTCATTATATTGTGTTAGATTGATTGGCTCGGGTTCAGAGCGATTTTTGGAGAGAAATGAGGCACTTAGTCTCTTAACTTGGTTCAATAATTGGAAAAGTCAACTGGAAGTTGACTTGTTGGTAAACGACCTCGGAATGTAGATTTTATGGTTCGAGTAGCTTCGTTAGGTGATTTGGGACATAGGAGTGTGTTAGGAATATGGTTTTGTTGTCCGATGTAGAACTAGGCTTAAATTGGCGAAATTGAGTTTTTGGCGATTTCTGGTCGGCAGTGGAAAATAGGCTATCGGGGTCGGAATGAAATTCCGGAATTTGGAGCAGGTTCGTAGTATCATTTTGGATGTGCGTGTAAATTTCCAGGTTAATCGATGTATTTTTGTTAGTTTCGGCATCGTTGGCGATTATCAGAAGTTTTAGGATTCTTAGGCTTGAATCATAAGTTGAATTTGTGTTTTGATGTCATCTTGGGTGTTCCGGGGGTTCGACTAAGTCCGGGTGATCATTTATGACTTGTTGGTAGTTTTGGTTGAGGCCCCGAGGAGCACGGAGAGTTTTTGGATAGTCATCTGAAGATTGAAGTTGGGAATTTGTAGCAGAAAACCTGCTGGTGGAAGGTTTCTGGTGTGGCCGCACCTGCGGAAGGGTGGCTGCAGGTGCGGATTTTTGGCTGGTTGAAGGAGGTAGCAGGTGCGGACATGGGTCGCACCTGCGGAGTCGCAGGTGCGAAGAAGAAGTTGCAGGTTCGGAAAATGGTACTTTAAATTGGATGCGCAGGTGCGAGCAATTGGCCGCATGTGCGGAAATCCCTGGGCAGATCATATAAAAAGGGTCCTTAGCGAATATTTGTCTTTCTTTCACCATTTTCATGCGGGTTTGAAGCTTTGGGGAGGGTTTTGAAGGAGGAAATTAAGAGGACTTTGTTGAGGTAAGATATTTGAACCTAAAACTCATTTCTATGTGATTCTTGGACTGAAATATGGTGAAATTAAGGGGAAAATCAGTGTGTAAATTGGGGGTTAGGGCTTGGATAATTGGAGACTTTAATTGAGTAATTGAGGGATCATTTGTGGTTGGATTTCGATGCATTTTATATGTATTGACTCGGGAAAGAATGAGGATTTTTGTGATGTAAATTTTATCGGATCCCGAGACGTGGGCTCGGGGGTCGGGTTTGGCCAATTTTGGGATTTTTTGGTAATTTTGATAAATTTCGAATGGGTTTCGTTCCTTGGCATATAATAATGATATGAATCTGATTTTTGATAGATTCGGAGAATTTGGAGGCCGAGTCTAGAGGCAAGGGCATTGTGGGCTTGGATTTTAGCCGGTTTTGAGGTAAGTAATGACTGTAAATCTTGTCCTGGGGTATGAAACCCCGAACTTCGTATTTTCTCACTATTTTTTGAGTGGCGCACATGCTGGATGACAAGTTTGTGGCGTGCACTGATTGGGGATTTGGACTTGATCCTTCCCTTGGGGATTTTCAAACTATTGTTATATTTGGGTTGTACGCCCTGTTTTGGGCCTTTTGCCGACCTTTTTAGACCCCTTGGGGGCTTTTACTGTTCTTCCTCACTGTGTTGACTTATGATTTACACTCAGTCATGTTATGTTTAACTGATTTCGAAACTCAGCCTTATTTACACTATTTTGAGATATAAAATGATTTTTTTGGGTCGAGTACCCCGTTTTACTGATAGCCCGAATGGCTTTCTAAGAGTTTCTAACTTAGTGAAGTTGAGGGCCTGATTGTGAGGATATGATATGCCACGAGGTGGCTTGATATTAGCACTTAGGCTGAAGGAGTCCCTCCGGAGTCTGTACACACCCCCAGTGAGCGCAGGTACCTACTGAGTACGAGTGATGAGTGCCAAGTGACGAGTGATTTGGAGGTATAAGTGATTGTGAGGTTGCCCGAGGGGCTGATTATGAGTGACTGTGAGGTGAGGGGCTGATTCTGAGTGATCTTACGCCCGAGGGGCAGTTTCTTATTCATGTTTTTGTCTGAGTGGCTACTTAAAATTCATTTCATTTTTACACTAAACTTCTTGGATATTTTTCTGAAATTGTTGGAAATAACACTTCTCAAAGGAGTTTTACTGACATTGGCTTTTTTATTTAAGCGTGATGACCTAACTTATACACTTTTGGAAAGAAAGACTGTGCTTACTGTGAAATGATGATTTGACTTTATGTATTTCTTACTGCTCTGACCTGATTTATTTTCATTACTACTGAGTTTGCGTACTCACATTACTCCCTACACCTTGTGTGCATATCCAGGTGCTAGGGCAGAGTGAGTTGTGTATCTGTTCCAGAGACTTCTCGGAGATTTTGCGAGGTAGCTGCACGCGTCCGCGGCCCTGCTCTCTTTTACTTACTATTATAGAGTTTATTTTCCAGAGTTGTGTAATTTTTGTTGATGCTCATGACCAGTGACTCCGGGATCTTGGGGGATGTATTTAACTTCAGTGTAGTTGTATCTGTTTAAAAATGATTAAATGAAACCTTTATGGACTATCCGTTTAATAATGATATAAATGAAAGATTATTTATGTTTTGGGTTTTAATTTGGCTGGCCTAGTCCCACGATAAGCGCCATCACAACTAGTTTATATTTGGGGTCGTGACACCTTCGTCCTTTCTTTCTTTTGGAATTCCTCCCTCGAGGCCAGGGGCCTCTATTCTGGCAGGTTTAACAGCCTCGGAAGGCTTTCTGGTTTCAGTCGCCAACGTCGAACCCTCTAACTCGTCGTCATCATTACCCACGGACTAGCGGGCAGGTCAAAATCCTCGTTGATGACCACATTCTTCTTGCGCCTCCCAGCAGGCTCCGTTTTGCTTTGAGCATCCTCGCTCTTCGAGGACCTTTTTCTCTTATTGTCTTTCTTTGGGTTCGAAGCCGAGGGTTCTTCTTCCTCCCGGGTAGGGGCGGCCTTATCTCAGAAAACTCACCAATACCTGTGACCAACAAGTTAGATCATATGAAGAAAGGTTTTTCCGCTAAGGAAAAATTAATGTAACACGTGCCATGGTGCTTCGCCTCTCATTTTCCCTTCGACAAATCCCGCCATTTGTGTATGTCGTATGTCAAAGTAGCTGCCAATTTGCGAACCCAGTCCGCGAGATTGAGGTCCGCATTAGGCATCCACGAGACCGCTATGAGAAGAGAAAAGGAACAGTTATATGAAGTTTAGAAAAATTGATGAGAGGGAAATAAAGCACAACATTATACTCACGTGTGAAGTTCCATTTCTCGGGGAGTGGTAGGAACTTCGAGGGGATGACGTCGATGGTCCTCACCCGAATGAATTGGCTCATCCAGCCTCGATCCATATCCTCGTTATCACTAGTAAAGAAGGATTTAGTGGACCGGCGTTGAAGCTTGATTAAACCTCGAAAATGCTGAGGTTGATACAATCGAATGAGGTAGCTAAGGGTGAACTCGATCCCAGCCTTTTCAGCAAAAAAAACTCATCATTAGCACGATCCACTAGAAGGACGGATGGATCTAGGCCAGGGTAACTTTGTACCTTTGGTAAAACTCGAGCATGAGTGGATCGAGGGGACCTAATGTAAAGGGATATGTATACACGGTCAGAAACCCCTCTACGTAGGTTTTGTTATAGAGAAAACCGGTGATTGTTCTTTGATATTGATAGCAGACCGCTCCTGACAACCAATTATAGCTTTTGGGGAAGAGAACCGGCGAGACGCTTCAGTCATTTCAGCACTTATGTCATAAGAGTGATGTCATCATGAAGAGCATCGAAGGGTCGAGAAATCAAAATCGTTTCTTATCATTTCATTCTAAGAAACACGGGGACTATCTATATACGGCCGAATCGGAGGAGACCGATTTCGAGACCTCTATTGTGCTTCGAGCCCGAGCTCGAAGGGTTCAAAGTGAAGTCGAATCCGATCCTGGAATGCACACTTTGGGAAAGCACATCGAAGGCCCATCACGCCTACTTCGGGGCTGTACAAAATCGATGACCGTCATGGAAAGGCGGGAGTTTTCCAAGGGCACGTGGTTAAGACTGATAAGGTCTGCAAGATATAGTACAAATACGTGCTAGGCCGTAACACAGTTGTACCAATAGTATTCTTTGTCATAATTAAAAATGTACCATATGAAAGTTTTTCCCCTCCTATATAAAGGGGACCCAATCATTTGTAAAACCACAAAGTTTTTCACTGCAATAGAACATTCCACTTAGATTTTATCGTTTAATGTGCTCGACATTTTTTCTCAGCTTTATTGTTCTTCGTTCATTATTCTCCATTTATTGTTCTTCATTTATTTTTCTTAATCTGATGTTATCGACCGACCTCGAGACCCTCGAGACTATCGAACTCGAGGCCCCCAGCTTTTTGACAACATTGGTTTGGCTATCATTTCTCCTTACTTGCGCTTATCATTTCTTGATTATTTACTAATATTGAAATAAATCACATATTTTTAGAACCACAAATCAAGTGTAGTTGTTAACACCATTTTTGAGGTAAACAGATATGTATGTAAAATATGTGTTCCAACTTTTGCTCCTGACAGATTTAAGCAATATATAGAATACCTTTTAGTATTTTTCAATAAATCCAAAAATTCACTGAAATGTGAGTTGATGGTTTGTTTGGAGAGGCCAAATCTCTAGAATGTTATCCATTGATCTCTAAACCCTTGTTAAGGTCATTAAGGGACAAGATAGAGTATTAGGTATTGGTTCAAACAAATTTAGTAGCTATTGCTTAGATTTTATTTTTGTATATTAAAAATTTTCTTAAATATGTCAAATATTTAATTGTGAATCCAGTAATTAGGGTTATGTCACTTAGTGAAAAGCAAAAATAAAAATAGAATACCTTATTACCTAATTGCGAAAGTTACTATTGAGACACAATTTATTTAGCACTTCTGATTTTTCTTAATATGAAGTAAAATTCTAAATTCTTCCTTGGGAAAAATAATTTTGAGTGAATACATATAGCCTATTTGGATCCGTTGTAGTTGTACTTGTGTATTAGTGGTCTTAAAAAAATTTGATTCTTTTACTCAGTCAATCTACGGTAAGGTATTGATTAATTTAAAAGCGGCATTATGAATGATGAAGAAACAAAATTTTCCTAATGTCTTCTTGTTTTGAACTTGAAGTAGCAAATGATAAGTCAAAATAAAAAAATTCACATTCAAATGGACAAATGAGAAGCTATGAATATAAGTAGAATTTTTTAATCAAATTCTTACCATACGGAAGTGAGATACAAAGAAAATAGAAGAATACTTTTATCATGAAAAATGTGTCATAGATCATAATACTCATTTAAGTTTAACATGTCAAACCATATTTTTATAAACTTATTACTCAGTAACGATTCGGAAGTGGAACTCACAGATAGTGCTCACTGTGGCAGGAAGCACCAGTAGGGACACATAGATGAAGACCCAGCTACTAGTGAGGCACTAGTGGCTGGTGAACAAGTAATAGGAAAACAACAAGAATAATCAAAGAAGGTAAATGGATCTGTAACTGGACACCTTAGAAAAAAAGATGATGTAGTAAACCAATAAGCAGGAAACAGTGAATAAAACAAGATGAGTGGCTCGGCAACTTCAATTTGGTGGACTTAAAGACAAGAAACCATCGACATTCTCAATATTGTTCTCTCAAAACAGAGTGGTAATCAATGGTATGCCCCTTACTTTGATTGCTCCATATATAATTGAAGGGAAGCTTATGGTTGTGTTGGAGGCTAATGAAATTGAAAAGTTGAGGAATGCTTTGGTTGTATATGTGGTGGGGGATACCCTTAATTTCAGTTACATGAGTACTATGTAGCTCATAACTGGAGTTCTGTGGCTTTACCATATATAGTGAAATTCAAAAGTGTCCAAGACAAGGATAAAATAATGTACTCTGGATCATATACTACGAACAACATGCCAATGATATTGAAATTTTAGACACTTGACTTTGATTTCCAGCAAGAGTTTCCTCGTACTATGCCTATATGGTTGAGATTTCCTATCTTACCTCTTAAATGTTGGGGGCCTGAAACACTGAGCAAGGTTGCTAATCGATTGAGGAAAGCTCTCTTTTGCAGATGAGTATACATTGAAACAAATCAGAAAATCATATTCTACAGTCCTGATGGACATGGATGTCACAAAGTAATTACCAAATGAAAATTGGCATAATGGACCCAACGAGAAGGATATTCACACAAGAAGTTGTGTATGAGTGGAAGTCTATATTTCGAAAAATATATATAATTCATGGGCATCACTGCAAGGAGGAGACTAGAACATTAGGACATAAACAAGCAAACCAAGGGCATGAAAATAAAGGTGGACAAAGGGATCAAAGAAACAAATTGTGCATAAATAAGTTGGTAAACAGATGTAGAAAGTTGATCCTTGATCCTCTACGAGTGCCCAACAAGGGGAGGTTAGACAAAAGAAGGACAACCTGTAGCCTACTGAAAAGCGAAATGAAACAGTAGCAAGTCAAAATACTAGTAGTACTCATGTATCTTATGTAGCTTTGTTACAACATGGAGGAGGCCAAACATTAATACAAAAGGTGTCTCGGATGAAAATAATGAATCTCTGCTCTCCTTTATCTAATGGAAATTTGAAGATATAGGAAGTAGATAGACCTCCAAAAAGGGGGAGGAAACGAACCTTCTAACGCGTTGGCTCATTTGGAAAGTGACGGCCATCAATAATCCCTTCAAACATAGGGAAATGAGGAACTTTCCTATGAAAAGTAAAATTAATAATTCTAGAATATTGAGAACAAGAGTAAAGGAATAAAAAATATTCAATACTGTGGATAAGATAGCTAAAGGGTATAGCAAAGTTCACAATTACTCTCAGGCAGAAAATGGTAGGATTTGGATCGGAAGGCTACTGAAATAAATTTCATACTTCATGATATACATGACCAATATATCTAATGCCATACTAAAGATAACAGGTCTAATTTGAAATGCATATGAGTAGTGTATAGAAATAATCTGTCGAAAAGGAAGGGATCATGGGTTGGATTGACAAAAAGTAGCACTATAACAAATGAGGCCTAGTGTATATGTGAAAATTTTAAATACTTCACTTGGAACCAATGTGTAATGACCCGATCGGTCGTATTGAGATTTAGTATTCCGTTCGGCGGTTTGATACCTTCAGTAGCGTTATACGATGAATTATGACTTGTGTGTATGGTTGGTTTTGATGTAAGTTCGGGATTAATTCGTAAGAATTGACCAAGGTTTGGTTTTTGAGTAAATGACCTCGAAATTGGTATTTGATGGTTTCATTATGTTTGTATGGTAATTTTGGACTTGGGTGTATGTTCATATTTGAATTTGAATGTTCGTAGAAGGTTTTGGCTCTATTTATCAAAGTAGTCAATTTGAAAAATTTGAGAGTTTATAGCTTGACCAGAAGTTGACTTCAATATTATCAGATTCCTATTATGATTTTGAGACCTTTTATAGGTTCATTTAGTTTACTGGAACTAGTGTGCAAAGTTTGATTGTGATCCGGATGTCTAAGTGTGATTTGGAAGAGTTCGGTGAAGTTGGAATATTTGAAAGTTAAGAGAATGATTTTGATCTTCGATTCTTGGTTTTGATGTTCTTTGTGGTGTTTTGAACCCTTGGAAAAGTTTGGATTAGGTATTACTTATTAGTGTGGTTGGATGGTATCCCAGGGCTCGAGTGTATTTCGGAGTAGTTTCAGATCATTTTTATTTGATTTGCATAGCTGATATTTCGGTGTCCCTAATGTGCTTCACGTTCGCGGTCAGAGGGTCATGGTCGCATAGAGTGATTTTGGTCGATGGTATCCTGTGCTACGCGTTAGCGAGCAGGTAGTTGCATTTTCTTATACTTGGGGTAGATGAACCGCGTTCGCGAGAGAGAGCGGGCGCATTCACAAAGAAGAAGTAGTCGCCTGGAGGATCTAGGCCTTCATGTTCGCAATGGGTAGCTCGCGCTCGCGCAAGGCTGGTCGGTTGGTCAGCACGGTTGTGTGGTTCACATCGCATTCGTAATGAAGGGATTTTAGGCTCTGGGTTTTCGTGCTTCACAAATGTGGGTCTGAGGTTGTGTTGCCAATGTGTACTGCAGGGCGGAGTATATAAGTTGCCATTTTTGGAAATTTTCCTATTCTTTAATATTTTGAGCCCTAGACTTTGAGAAAAGAAGATTTTGAAGAGCAATTTCACTACTACATTAGAGGCAAACAATTTTTATTTGGATTTGATTTTATATATTCATTCCCCGTGGATTTCTAAACCTAAAATATGGATATTGGGAGGGAAATTTGGGTTTTTGTCTACACTTTAAGAAAGGGTATTTAGGGATTTGAGTACCAATTTGGACTCGGTGTTGAAAACTAATTATATATTTGGACTCGGCATTTTATGGGTCATCGAATTTCTGTATTGGTTGGAGTTTCAGGCACACGGGCTCGAGTTGACTTTTATTGACTTTTTAGAAATTCATCAAAGATCGAAGCTTTATGGATTGAGATCGCTTACTACACCATTGGTTGATTTCTTTGAAGGATGTCTGGCTTGGATTTGCGTGATTGGAGGTCTAGAACAAGGTTTTGACGCGATTTAAGGTTGAAGCTAGTCGGGAAAGAGATAAGTTTCTTGGCTAACCCTGTTAAGAGGGAAACCCCCGAGGATTGACTTGATTATTATGTGTTTAAAATATTAGGGTGGTGTATATGTGAGGTGGCAAGCGTATATATACGTACCAAGTTTATATTATGTCTAGTGTAGAATTGAGATACTTTATGTCGTATCTTGATTATGTACTCATCTTGATTCATAATTTACTTGGCTTATATGACTACGTTCACTCTCTTATTCATATTGGATATCATCCCTAGGTTTATGATTGTTTATGAAGGCGTGGGAGGTTATTCTTGATATGTTGAATTGCTTCAATCATTCATAGTCATATAGAAATTCCATGAGCACATATCCGCATGATTATTATTAAGTCCTTATGCATAAATTATATATCAATTCTTGGTTATATCTATATGTATTACATTTGGATACTTGATTTGGACTGAGATTGTGACATGAAAATTAAAGTCGTGCAGTTGAAATACAATTATGGCGCACAAGACATGATGAGCAGATGTTTAATTTATGAGTGAGCTATCAAGCTCCTTTTGCGCTTGAATAAGGATTTGTCCCTATGGAGTTAGGTGATAACCCATGTTACGTTGGGCTCTATGAGTGTGGACAATTTAAAGATCGTGTATCGGGTCGATAGATAGATTTTATATCAGGTTAAAGTGATACATAGATTTTGTACCGGATTTCAGTGATACATGGATTGTGTATTGAGGTACATGGATCTTGTACCTGTCAGTAACAGATAGAGTTTTGAGCATGCATGGACATCCTTAACTCATTTAGAAGCATTCACTTAAATTTTAGCTATTGCATGTCACCAATATATGCTAGTTGCCTCGACTCCACTTATTTAAGCATGCCATCTTTAAATACCATATCTGAGCAGCGTTATGATTATCTTTGAATTGGAAAAACATGATTTACATCTTTCAATTGTTTTATATCTTTGTTATCTATTGTTCATGAGTATATTTATTGTTTTAGTTACAGGCTCTGTTGTTTATTGTAACGACCCGGCCGGTCATTACGAGAGTAATAGCGTTTCTCTCGTTTCTTCTTCATTAAATGTGGTTCAGCTTCATTATGTTGCGTTAGATTGATTGGCTCGGGTTCGGAGCAACTTTTGGAGAGAAATGAGACACTTACTCTCTTAACTTGGTTCAATAGTGGAAAAGTCAACCGGAAGTTGACTTATTGGTAAACGACCTTCGAATGTGGATTTTATGGTTCGGATATCTTCGTTAGGTGATTTGGGACTTAGGAGTGTTTTCGGAATGAAGTTTTGATGTCCGGTGTAGAATTAGACTTGAATTGGCGAAAGTTAGTTTTTGGCGATTTTCGGTCGGCAGTGAAAATAGGCCATCGGGATTGAAATGGAATTCTAGAAGTTGTATAAGGTTCGTAATGTCATTTTGGATATGTGAGCAAATTTTTAGGTCAATCGGATGTGTTTTGGTTGGTTTCGGCATCATTGGCGAAATTTAGAAGTTTTAAAGTTCATAGGCTTGAATTTGATGTGTTTTTGGTGTTTTTGCGATGTTTTTGGTGTTTCAAAGGATCGACTAAGTTCGAATGAGGTTATGGGATGTATTGGTATGTTTGGTTGGGCCCCGAAGGGCTCGGGATTGATTTCGGATGGTTAGTGGAGGTTTGGACTTATGAATTCGCAGCAAAATAGTTGCTAGTGTTATTTTACTGGTGTGGCCGCACCTGCGGATGGGGAGCCACAGGTGCGATGGCCGCAGGTGCGAAGATCCTTTCCCAGGTGTGAAAAAAGGCCAGGCTGGAGGAATTCGCAGGTGCGAGGCATGGGCCGCACATGCGAAGCCGCAAGTGCGGAAAAGACTCGCAGGCGCGACGTTTGGACTTTTAATGGAATTGCGCAGGTGCGCACTAAGGACCACAGGTGCGGATTAACTGGGCAGGCAGTATAAATAGGTGCCTCCGCAAAATTTTGGCATTTCTCTCATTTTGCATGCGGGATTGAGCTAGTTTGGGAGCAAATTGAAGGAGGAATTCGAGAGTCTTCAGTGGAGGTAAGTTTCTCGGATTATAAACTCGTTTCTATGCTATTTTGTGACGGATTAGGCTTGGAATTTGTGGTTAAATGGCATAAATTGGGGTTTAGGGCTTGAGAAATTGAGACTTGTAAATTAAAGAGTTTAGGCGTTGTTTGTGGTCGGATTGTGATGCATTTTATATGTGTAGACTCGGGAAGGGATAAGGACTCTTGTGACGTGATTTTTATCGAATTTCGAGACGTGGGCCCGGGGCTCGGGTTTGGCCGAATTTTGATAATATTGTCTAAATTGATAGTTTTTGATTGGATTTTTTTCCTTTAGCGTATATTGATGATGTTAATCTGGTTTTTGGTTAGATTCGGAGCAATCAGGAGCCGATTTGAGGGGCAAGGGCATCGAGGATTAGTATTGTGGCCCGGTAAAGGTAAGTAATGGCTATAAGTCTTGTCCTGAGGGTATGAAACCTCGGACTTTGTATTTCTCACTGTTTTTAGAATGGCGCACATGTCAGATGATGAGTATGTGGCGTGTACTGATTTTTGGATTGGACTTGGTCCTCTCCGCGGCAACTATTGAGTTGCATATTTTTGCTATAAATCATATGTTAAATTGTGTTCTAGAACTATTGATATTTTTGGGCTATAAGCCATGTTTGGGGCCTCGTGCCGACTTATTTGGACCCCTTGGGGGCTTTTTACTGCTATTTCCTCACTGTTGATTTATGATTTACACTCAGTCATGTTATGTGTAACTCATTTCGAAACTCAGCCTTATTTACACTGTTATGAGATATAAACTGATGCTTTTAGGTCGAGTACCTCGTTTTACTGATACGCCCGAGGGGCTTTTGAGAGGTTCTGACTGTGAGGATATGATACGCCACGAGGTGGTTTGATATTAGCGTTTGGTCTGAAGGATCCCCTCCGGAGTCTGTACACACCCCTAGTGAGCACAGGTACCTACTGAGTGCGAGTGCCGAGTGACAAGTAATTGGGAGGCATGAGTGGCTGTGAGGTATGCCCGAGGGGTTGATTATGAGTGACTGTGAGGTATGCCCGAGGGGCTGATTATGAGTGACTGTGAGGCATGCTCGAGAGGAAGGTTCTGATCCCTTTTTTTTCTCGAGGGGCTACTTATGATTTTTATCACTTTCACTCTGAGCTTATGAAATATGTTTTGCCCGAGGGGACTTTTTATGACTTTTATCATTTTTACACTAAACTTCTTCAAAATGTTATGTTGAAACTATTGGCAAGTATATTTCCAAATGATTTTACTGAAATCGTCTTTTAAGCGGGATGATTTAACGTATACATTGTTGGAAAGAAAGGTTGTGCTTATTGTGAAATGATGATTTTATTTAATGTGTTTCTTAATGCTCTGACCTGATTTATTTTCATTACTACTGAGTTGGCGTACTCACATTACTCCTTGCACCTTGTGTTCAGATCCAGGTGTTAGTGCAGAGTGAGTTGTGTATCTGTTCCAGAGATTTCTCGGAGATTTTGCGAGGTAGCTGCACGCGTCCGCAGTCCTGCTCTCTCCTGCTTACTTTATACAGTTTATTTTTTTGATTTGTATATTTTCTTTAGATGCTTGAATAGTGACTCCGAGATCTTTGGGGTTGTATTTAATATTCGGTATAGCTTTAACTGTTTTAAAAATGTTTAAAATAAACCTTTATGGGTTATTAGTTTAGTGAAGATGTAAATGGGAGTCTAATACGATTTGAGTGTAGTTTGGCTGGTCTAGTTCCACGAAAGGCACCATCACGACTGGCTTGGATTTGGGGTTGTGACATTTATATCTACGTTGTAAGTATCTTGATGCCTATAGCCTCGCACAACTTCTTCAAAGTTAGACTTGATACTTACTGGGTACCGACTGTAGTGTACTTATACTATGCTTCTACACATCTACTTGTGCCGATCCTCGGGTGGGTACTAGTGGAGCCTCTTGTTGAGCCTAGGCGTTCACTCAGAGATTTAGGTAAGCTACAACTCATGGATTTGTTTGGCAGTGCCCGAGTACTTGTCTTTTTATTATCTCCTATCTACTTTCATTATCTCATATTGTTTTGATCATATATTCTGACTTGTAATTATTTAGTAATTACTCGTGTATTTATGCCACCTAATTCTTGGGGTTATAATATTTTTTGTCGTGTTTGGGCCATGTTGTGACTGCATCAAATATAATACTAATTTGAGATTATTGCACATTTTAGTTACGATATGACTATGTTAATTAAAGGAATATGCACTTTTTTTTGCTTGTGAGTTTTCTTGCTTAGCTTGTACGTTTGGGCGCCATCACGGCCTTTGGTAAGGATATTGGATCGTGACAGGTTGGTATTAGAGCCCTAAGTTTTGTAGGTCTCATGAGTCACGAGCAGGTCTACTAAAGTCTTGTTGATTAGTATGGAGACGTATGTACTTATTTCCTAGAGGTCATCGAATGTTAGGAAACTTCTCTTTCTTGATTCCTTATCGTGCGACTTTATACGGCTTGACGCCTATATTTTCCAGCTCTTTCATGCTCATTCATATGTGATGTTGAGTACTCATTATTAGTTGAACAATGATGATTGGTGATGATATTTCTCCTGTGGTGTGCGATGGTTTTCCCTACGTTTAGGGCTAACTATTATCGTTGTTTTTGCGGAGGGGTTTCCCTCTATAGTCACCTTAGTATTGGTGTAGCCCACTGGTTCGGGGCCTTACAAAGTGTATTCTTATTTTCACATGTTGGTTTAGGCCGATGTTAGTGCACAGTAGAAAGGTGATTTGTTACGTGTCATGGCAGTTGAAACCCCGCGAGAAGAACTATCCGGTTCATGATTTGGGATTTGGCATTTGTTCTGGCAGAGGTAAAGCATTTGGCTATGAAAGTTCAGACCTTGTCTTATAGATTTATGAGATTACATATCTCTATGTATAGCTTACTTATGCGCTTATACAGTTGTCTTTGTTTGAGCACATCAGAACTCGTAAGTGTGATGATCTTTATTTTCTTGTCCTTAGGGATGCGGTGTTGACAGGTGGATCTAAGAAGGTGGTCCTTAGTGATAACAGTGTATTGCAATTTGAGGGTCAGAATTGTGTTTCTAATGTTGATGATTTGAGGGAGCTGATTCTTGAGGAGGCTCATAGTATGTTGTACATTAAGCATTTGAGTGCTACGAGGTGGCGTTATGATTTGGAGCAGCATTATTCATGGCAGAGGATGAAGGACATATTTGGACATGTCTCGTGGTGTTTGAATTGTTAGTAGGCCAAGTACGAGTGTCAGAGTGAGTGGCTTACTTCAGGAAATGGCTATATCGGAGGAAAAGTGGGAGCGTATCATTTTGGAATTTGGTGGTAGGTTTCCACAGACTTTAAGGAAGTTTGATACAATTTGGAACATTGTGGACAATTGACTAAGTTTGTGTATATCATTTTGGTGACGACTTCTTACATTTTGGAGAGTTCGAATTTGAGAAAGGGGTCGCTTGAGCTATAAAGGGGCTATGGATGCTTAATTATCATCTTGGTATGCAATACAATCTAAAGTTTTGGATGTATAAATGGATCTTTAGGTTGTTCATTGATGGAATAAAATATATCCTTGTGGGCTGTGTACGAGTGTAGACTCGGGAGAATCAATTGGTTACATAGTGGTGGTGCTTATGGAAATGTCACAGAAATATTTAAGGCTACACAGGTGGACTGTCTCTTATGGGAAGGTTAGAGGTTGTATGATTTCTTATGAGTCCCTACGAAGAGTTTTACCTTCTATGCAATGGAATGTATGTACTATGATATGAGTCAGGATCGCTTGAGGTAGATGGCACGACAGTCACAATGTCGGATGAACATCTGGGTTGATAACTTGTGATATAGTATGGTTAGTGAAACATGAGCTTATGTGAAATTTAGCTGAGTAATAGTCAGAATCGTGGCAGTTAAGGAGGAGCAGTCATTATGCGATATTGGGTTGTGTGATTACGGCTTAAAGACAAGTGGGGGAGTCTACCATCGGCGATTGGGTTACCTGTTCATATGTTGTTGTAGCCCCGGACTTCAGCGCATTTATGGATTAGTTATGGCTTGAGGAGAATGACTTTGAGATTTACTCGGGCAAGGAACTTGCTAGAGGCGTGTGATATTTCACATGGTTGTTATGTGGAAGTTGTGGAATGGCTCAGGTTGGACAGTCCATTGTGGATGTAGTGTGTAAGGGAAAGGATCCACTCGGTCGTTTCTTTTTGGAGTATCCATGTGCTAGCAAAGCACTAGTTGTTAGACATGATTGACTATGTATTCGGGACTAGGTTAGAGTGGGTGACTCACGATGATGGTTCTAGTTGGTTCAAGATTCAAGATATGGTACCTAAGGATTTTTGTATTTGTTGTGTGGCTTAAGAGTTGAGATTGACGTTGGATTATGAGAGAGGCTTGGGGTATTCTATATTGTTATCAGTTCTGCAATGCGATGTTTGAGAGGTGAAAGAAACAACTTTGGATTCATAGAATTTTTGTTCAGAGTAGGTATTTCGACCCGAGGTACTATCGGTGCATGAAGAGGAATAAAGTGGCTTATGGTCTTAGGAAGACTAGGTTTCATGCTGGAATCACTTGGGATGAGCTTTGATTAAGGTCACTAGAGCACCGGGAAAGAGAATTATGTCACGACTCAAACCGATGGGCCGCGACGGGCACCTGGTACCTTACTCAATCGAGTACCAATGTAATGTATCTTTCATATCATTCTATCATAGGTAAATGAACCAGAGTAAAGCATGAGGGAATACAAACTTATACATATGGCATACTGGCCTATAAGACCAAAATGGTCACTCCTACACTAAACATAGTCCTACAAGGCCGTAAAATCATTCACGTACACGACATATGTCTACAAGCCTCTAGCAGTACATAAATGTCATAAAGGTCGGTACAGGGGCCCGCCATACTAATCAATATATGTCCTAATCATACTGACCACATAAGTAACTCAGGAGCAAATGGAGTGCACCAACACCTTCCACTGAGCTGATAGCCTACTTGGAGGACTCTCAACCTGACTATCGGGACCTGCGCGCATGAAATTCAACGTATCCAGGAAAAAGGGACGTCAGTACAAATGATGTACCAAGTATGTAAGAAATGAAAATCAGTAAACAATAGACATAAGAGAAACATGGAGTAAAAGAATCAACATGTAAGTCAAAATAACTCTGTGAATCATTTAATATTATACTACTATGCATATGCGTATAAATGTCATACCATGCATAGGTATATGCATTCATAACATCATCAAGCCTTTGAGGACATCCCATCATATCATCTCGGCCGCTCTGGGAAAAATCATCAACGTATACCAGTTGATCAGGTGGTGGTACGTATATAACGCAGTAACCTTTTCCCATATCCTATATACATATATATATACATACATATATATATGTATATACATACATATATATATGTATATAACGACATCTCATGGGTCAATGAAAGTTATGCATTTTCTCATTTCGTTTGTATTGTTTGGATCATGCCGAAAGGAAAGAAGGGATAGCCTTAACATACCTGAGCCGATTTTCTTGACAATACCTCTAACATACGTCAATTACGACAAAACACGTAATGATGGATCGAAGTAGGGGAGAATCCATATGATATTCTTGAGAAGTATTGCATCGTACTCCCTTAGAATCACAAAATCCCATTGCTATTATGCTTAGAAGTTTCGTATGAATCTCTTGCTGAAGCTAGTTACGTTGCTATGAAGATAAATATGTCTCTTTTTTTTTTAATTTCATCATAATCTCATATGAATTTTTTTGAATTGGAGAAGTCTTTCATGGCTTTGTTGAAGTTGAACGTTTCCCTTCCTATCTCTTTGTGAATTTGTGTCTTTTATGGCTTTAGCCAAGAGTCCCTCTAAAGGTGCCACCTAGCTTCATAACATCCTTAGTCACCTTAGGCTTGATTAAGCTTCACAAATGCTGCCACGTTGGGAGAACTTAGTCTTATCCAAATTATGCTTAATTAATTAATTAATCTCTCATTAAAAATCAATATTTACCCAATTATCCACATAATTAAGAATTACCTCAAATTACTTAAAACACTACTCATTTGTAACATACTTTATACACCTTACTATCAGGGTCATGTGATACCTTGTATGACATTAGTCTATAAATACCGGGTATTACAGCTTGGACCGTATTTTATCCCCAAATCGTCAAACTCCGATGGAACTCATTTTCTTCAGTTCGCTTAACCTCTCACCTTCACGAATTTACTTATCACTTGTTTGAAGCGTAATACTTCTAATCTCAAATAATCTCATTCCCGAGCTTATGTCGATTAGCTTACGAGAAACTTTAACATACGAAAATGCGGGATGCAACATCTTATTTTCGAGCTTACATCAATTTACCTATGGCGTACTTCCACATGCGAAAACATGGGGTGTAACAAGTTATTATCTCAAAAGGCAGGTCAAGGGTAATTGGAAGAGGTTAGGTTAGTATAGTTATGACTTGGATCAGCATGGTAATAGTAATGATCGGTACCTTTGGTCTAGTTGAGCCTTGCAGGAGTTTTAGTGGCGATACTTTTTGGTTTGTCACTTTGTGTGACTTGGTTGATCTAGAAGGATTCAGTTCTGATCGCTTGGTTATGTGCAAATGGATTCTGAAGAGTTTGTGTTGATTTTGACCAGGACTTGATGTTCGTGTCTTCTAAAACGAATTTGTATTGTGTGTTGTGATTTTATCCTGATTTGAGCTAAGTGGAAGGTTTCTGGTCAACGGAGTGTGTATCCTATTCATGATTCTGATTTGATAATAGGATTCTCGTAATTTTGCATTATAGCATGATAGATGTGGTAAGCTGGGTGGAACTGGGATTTAATGAACAATGATGTAATTTAGTTTTGAAAGTAATGTCATGAGTTTTAGATAACATGGAGGTTTCAGATATTTAAGAGAATGCTAACACTATCTTGTATCGCCGGAGTAGGGTGTGAGTTGTGGAAGGCGCATCGTGTTTTGATTTGCGGATACTTGACTAGGTAACCGTGGATGTTCAGGTTTGCTAGCGATGCGGGAGAGCTATGAAAGTGTTTCTTAAGAGGTGATTGTGCAAGCACGGCGTATCAGTTTAAGAGGGGGAGTGAGAGATCAAGCATGGAGATTCCAGTATGCTTGAGGTTTAGAGACTAGATATTCTCAAGGGTAGACTATTCTTTTGGTTACAGATTATGAAGATGTGTTAAGGGTTAGACCGCTGATCGTATATGTCATAGATATGGACACTGTGGACTTTTGGAAAGCTATTACCTATTTTGGAATGGTTGGGATCGACTAGAGGGCCTATTGGCAGCTCTTAATGTGGTTGTGTATTCTACACATGATTGAATTTATTTACTCGGCAGAGCTTTTGCTATGGATGTATCATCGGGTAAAATGGATCATTTTCTTGTTCTGACCTGTTTCATGTGTTACTCTCTTATTCCATGACGGTTGTGAGGCTACTTGACTATTTACACGCATATGTGGTTCTGTTTAGGACTTATGGCATTATGTGAGCGAGATGGCTCTTGAGATGTTTATTTACTTATTGAACCTCAATCGTGCTTAATGTTTCCATTGCTTGTTATGCTATTTATCTCTCATGGTTATGTTTATGCACCTTACATGCTTGATGTTTCCACGCTTGTGTTTGGAAAATATCGGAATTATGGCCCAATGGGTATCTCCATGTAGATTGATATGTTTGGATTGGGTTGCACTCTGGAACAGTATGATGGTGGACTGGGTTGTACGTCGCAACTGTGTTATGTTTGGATACGATCCCTGGTGCGTACTCAGTGTGTTTTTGTGATTATATCGGTCAGGATTGTTGGACAGTTCTCTCATTTGGTTCCCTTTCAATTATTGGTTAAATTCGAGTTGTAGCTTGTTTGGTGCACAAATTGCGTCATATGTGGTTCCAAGTGGCATTGGTGCATGTGACATTTTGGATCGCTTATGGGTATGTGTATTATGAGCTTATGCAGTTATTTGACGGCTTTGGAATGACTCTTGGCATGTTCAAGGCAACAACAACAATAACATACCCAGTATAATCCACAAGTGGGATCTTGGGAGGATAGTGCGCACGCAGATCTTACCCCTGCCATGTGAAGGTAAAGAAGTTGATTCCGAGGATGAACATATAATTTAAGTAGGGGAGAACGTAACAACCAAACTAGTCATTTTGAGCTTTAGCATCTCGTTCGATGGTTTTAGACCTTGAGTAGCTTCAAATGATGTATTATGACTTGCATGTATGGTTGCTTTCGATATTTAAGAGGTTTGATATTAATTCAGAAGAGTTGACCAAAGTTTAAATTTAGAGTTAACGACTATGGAATCGAGATTTGATGGTTTTAATAGGTTCGTATGTGTCACGACCCGATTTACCCTCCGAAGGTGTCATGACGGCACCTAGTCTCTACGACTAGGTAAGCCTACTATAACGGGGGAAAATCAAAATAAAACGCAAGCAATAAAGGGGATAAGGGCAATGACATAAGTAACGTACTGGTCGCTCAACTCATACAAAACATAACTTCCCAAAACCTGGAATATCACAGACAGTCACAAGCTTCTAACACTACTATATCTCTAACAAAAACTGGAAAAGTACATAAGAACGTCTCTACAAGATAGAATAGAAGGAGACTCGGAGGATTATGCGGACGCGGCAGAAATACCTTGCAGTCTCCTAGAATCAACAACAGCGACTAACCACGCGACTGATAGCTCGTACATGGATCTGCACACGAAAAACATGTGCAGGAAAGGGCATGAGTACACCACATTTGGTACCTAGTAAGTGCCAAGCCTAACCCCGGTCAAGTAGTGACGAGGTCAGGTTAAGGCTCTACTGGATTTCGAAATAAGTCAGCTTAAAACAGTACAAAATATAGGTAATGTCTACAGTAAATAGTTTAAGAAAAACAATATAAGTTTACAGTAAAGAAAATCCTCGGCTCAACATAATATATCCCAAAGTGGAATCTCCCGGGATACCGTCCCGTAGTTCCAAATGATTATGCAGTACAGGGGGATCTCCAGGAATACGTCTGTAGTCCCAATTTAAATATGCAGTACAGGGGGAAAGCTCCCAGAATACATCTGTAGTCCCAATTTAAATATGCAGTACAGGGGAAAAGTTCCCGGTATACATTTGTAGTCCTAATTTAAATATGAAATGCGAATGAATGCCGGATAAGGTTTATACAAACATTTCAGGAGAAAAGTCACAAGCAAGACAAAGGATAGGACTAACTAAACATGGTGCACATAGTATCAAATAGGAAATGCAGGTAAAACAGGTAGACATGCTCCTTCCAAATCTAAACTAAACAATTAGCACATTAAATAGTGAAATAAGAGTGAAATGATTTATGGCATAGAAGGAAAAATTGAATTTTAGCAACAATGGCCCGTGCACGTACTCGTCACCTCACATACACGGCGTCCATACAACAAATAGTATCAAAACAACCTAAGGGGAAGTCCCCAACAAAGATTTAGGCAAGCCACATACATCGACTTCTCTACTCAACTCAAAACCACGCTCTTGCCACGAGTACCCGACTCCGAATGGCCCAAATCTGTTCAATTCAATTGCATAATATAATTATCATTGTAAGAAATCGATCTAGCTAATTAGATCAAGGCGAATACGCGAAATTAGGAAAATTGTTTTTCCAATAAGTCCCCCGGGACCATGTCTCGAAAACGAGTGAAAGTTACAAATTTAGAACATCCATTCACTCACGAACTCACTCGAACAAGAATCATCGAAAACCGACATCAAAATCTCACTAAATTCTTAGATTTCTATTTGGGGAACCTTCCTCCCATTTTCGTGATTTTTCACCCAACTTCATTGATTAGATTGAAGAATTTGCTATGGATTAATGATATACCAGTGAAATAAGGTTAGGAATCGTTACCTATGAATCTACTCCTCAAAACGCACTCAAAATCGTCAAATCCCGAGCTCCAAATCGTTTTAGAAAATATGAATTTCAAACCCTCGAATTTTGTATAATTAGCCCAGCAATTCCGCACATGCGGTCCCGCACCTGCGGAAAATACATCACATTTGCGAAAACTCACTAAATGAACTGGGGCCGCACCTGCGATCATTGGGTCGCATCTGCGGCTCCGCACCTGCGAGCCTGGCTGCCTCTGACCAAAACCGCACCTGCGACTCCCTCCACCGCACCTGCATGTCCGCACCTGCGGCTCCTCATTCGCAGGTGCGGAACACCAGAACCAGCAATACTTCAGCTGGTTTTCTAAGTCAAAAATCATCTCGTTGAGCATCCGAAACATCCCCGAGGCCCCCAAGACCTCAACCAAACTTACCAACCAGTCCTAATACCTTATCCAAACTTAGTCGATCCTTCACAACACATCACATAACTTAAAAATCGCCAATTATGCATGGATTCAAGCCTAAGAACTTATGAAATTTCCAACATCCACAACCGATGCCGAAACCCGTCAAAACTAGTCCGAATGACCTGATATTTGACACACAGGTAAAAAATGACACTACGGACCTACAGTCACTTTCGGAATCCCATTCCAAGCCCGATATCAAAATTTCACCTATCGGCCGAAATCTCCGAAATTCTAACTTTCGCCAATTCAAGCCTAAATCCACTACAGACCTCGAAAACACATTCTGAACGTGCTCCTAACCCCAAATTCACTCAACGGAGATAACGGAGTCGATGAAATTCCGTTCCGGATCCGTCTTCACACAGTTCCGACTACGGTCCAATTTCTAAGGCTTAAACTCATAATTAGGGACTATGTGTCCAAAAAATCTCCAAAATTTACGACTAATCATTCCGACAAGTCCCATAAGCAGATATAAAAGTGGGGAAAGCAATCATTAGGGGATCGGGGCGCTAACTCTCAAAACGACCGACCGGGTCATTAAATTCTCCCCCTATTAAGAAAATCATTCGTCGTCAAACGAGTATAGAGACATACCTAAAGCTGTGAAAAAATGGGGGTACTGACTGCGCATATCCTGCTCGATCTCCCAAGTCGCCTCCTCGACCGGTTGACCCCTCCACTGAACCTTGACTAATGCAATATCCTTCGCCCTGAGCTTCCTGACCTGTCTATCCAATATAGCGACTGGCTCCTCAACATATGATAAATACTTGTCCAACTGGACTGAACTGAAATCCAAAACATGAGTCAGGTCACCGTGATACTTCCGGATCATAAAGACGTGGAATACCAGATGAACTCCTGCTAGGTTGGGAGGCAAGGCTAGCTCATAAGCAACCTCCCCAACACGCCGCAATACATCAAAAGGACCAATGAATCTCGGACTCAACTTACCCTTCTTCCTGAACCTCATGACGCCCTTCATAAGCGATACCCGAAGCAAAACCCGATCACTATCCATAAATGCAAAATCATGAACCTTCCGGTCCGCATAACTCTCTGCCTGGACTGAGCTGTGTGAAGTCTCTCCTGAATCACCTTCACCTTGTCCAGGGCATCCTGGACCAAATTTGTACCCAACAATCGGGCCTTGCCCGGCTCAAACCATCCCACTGGGGACCGGTACCGTCTACAAATGCTGGACTGGTAGCTGTTATTATAAGAAAACTCTTCAAGTGGAAAGTATCGGTCCCATGAACCTCCAAAATCCATCACACAGGCACGGAGCATGTCCTCAAGAATCTGAATCGTGCGCTCAGACTGCCCGTCCGTCTGAGGGTGAAAGGATGTACTCAACTCTATCTTGGTGCCTAGATCCTGTTGAACGGCTCTCCAGAACCGTGAAGTGAACTGTGTACCTCTGTTTGAAATGATAGATATTGGAATACCGTGGAGGCGAACAATCTCCCTGATATAAATCTCCCTCAACCTCTCGGGGGAGTATGTAGTCAACACTGGAATGAAATTGGCTGACTTGGTCAGCTGATCCACAATCACCCAAATAGCATCGAACGTTTTCAAAGTCCGAGGAAGTCCAACCACAAAGTCCATGGTGATCCTCTCCCACTTCCACTCTAGAAGCTCAATCTGCTGAAGTAACCCTCCTGGCCTCTGATGCTCATATTTGACTTGCTGACAGTTGAGACACTTGGCCACAAACTCCACTATATCCTTTTTCATATTTCTCCACCAATAGTGTTGTCTCTGTCCCAATGTGGATGGGCTTCAGGAGTTGATTCTTGAGGAGGCCCATAGCTCGCGGTTCCCGCACCTGCAGAAAATACATCACATGTGCGAAAACTCACCAAAATGAACTGGGGCCGCACCTGCGATCACTTGGCCGCATCTGCGGCTCCGTACCTGCGAAACCCTGTCCGCACCTGCGAGCCGGGCTGCCCTTGACAAAAACCGCACTTGTGACGCCCTCCACCGCACCTGCGGCTCCCCATCCGCAGGTGCGAAACACCAGAACCAGCAAAGCTTCAGCTAGTTTTCAAGTCCAAAATCATCCCGTTGAGCATTTGAAGCATCCCCGAGGCCCCTGGAACCTCAACCAAAGTTACCAACCACTTCTAATACCTTATCCAAACATAGTCAAGCCTTCACAACATATCACATAACCTCAAAATCGCCAATTATGCATGGATTCAAACCTAAGAACTTATGAAATTTTCAAAATTCACAATCGATGCCGAAACACGTCAAAACTAGTCTGAATGACCTGAAATTTGACACACAGGTCATAAATGACACTACGGACCTACATCCACTTTCGAAATCCCATTCTGAGCCCGATATCGAAATTTCACCTATCGGCCGAAATCGCCGAAATTCTAACTTTCGCTAATTCAAGCCTAAATCCACTACAGCCCTCGAAAACACATTTTGGACGTGCTTCTAACCCCAAACTCACTCAACGGAGCTAACGGAGTTGACGGAATTCCATTTCGGATCCGTCTTCACACATTTCTGACTACGGTCTGATTTCTAAGGCTTAAACTCGTAATTAGGGACTATGTGTCCAAAAAATGTCCGATATTCACGACTAATCATTCCGGCAAGTCCCATAAGCATATATAAAAGTGGGGAAAGTAGTCATTAGGGGATCGGGGCTCTAACTCTCAAAACGACCAACCAGGTCGTTACATTCTCCCCCCTTAAGAAAATCGTTCGTCCTCGAATGAGTATAGAGACATACCTGAAGCTGTGAAAAGATGGGGGTACTGACTGCGCATATCCTGCTCGGTCTCCCAAATCGCCTCCTCGACCGGCTGACCCCTCTACTGAACCTTGACTGATGCAATATCCTTCGACCTGAGCTTTCTGACCTGTCTATCCAATATAGCGACTGGCTCCTCAACATATGATAAATACTTGTCCAACTGGACTGAACTGAAATCCAAAACATGAGTCGGGTCACCGTGATACTTCCGGATCATAAAGACGTGGAATACCAGATGAACTCCTGTTAGGTTGGGAGGCAAGGCTAGCTCACAAGAAACCTCCCCAACACGCAACAATACATCAAAAGGACCAATGAATCTCGGACTCAGCTTACCCTTCTTCCTAAACCTCATACGCCCTTCATAGGTGATACCCGAAGCAAATCCCGATCACCAGCCATAAATGCCAAATCACAAACCTTTCGGTCCGCATAACTCTTCTGCCTAGACTGGGTTATGTGAAATCTCTCCTGAATCACCTTCACCTTGTCCAGGGCATCCTGGACCAAATCTGTACCCAACAATTGGGCCTCGCCCGGCTCAAACCATTCCACTGGGGACCGGCAGAAAATACATCGCAGGTGCGAAAACTCACTAAATGAACTGGGGCCGCACCTGCGATCACTGGGCAAGCCGCATCTGCAGCTCCGCACCTGCAGAACCCGGTCCGCACTTGCGAGCCGGCTGCCCCTAACCAAAACCGCACCTGCGACACCCTCCACCGCACCTACATGTCCGCACCCGCGGCTCCCCATCCGCAGGTGTGAAACACCAGAACCAACCATTTTTCAGCTGGTTTTCTAAGTCCAAAATCATCTCGTTGAGCATCCGAAACATCCACGAGGCCCCCGGGACCTCAACCAAACTTACCAACTAGTCCTAATACCTTATCCAAACTTATTCGAGCCTTCACAACACATCATATAACATCAAAATCGCCAATTATGCATGGATTCAAGCCTAAGAACTTATGAAATTTCCAAAATTCACAACTAATGCCGAAACACGTCAAAACTAGTCCAAATGACCTGAAATTTGACACACATGTCACAAATGACACTGCGGACCTGTAGCCACTTTCAGAATCCCATTCCGATCCTGATATCAAAATTTCACCTATCGGACGAAATCGCCAAAATTCTAACTTTCGCCAATTCAAGTCTAAATTCACTACATACCTCAAAAACACATTCCGAGCACGCTCCTAACCCCAAATTCACTCAACGGAGCTAACAGAGTCGACAGAATTCCATTCCAGATCCGTATTCACATAGTTCCGACTACGGTCTGATTCCTAAGGCTTAAACTCATAATTAGGGATTATGTGTCCGAAAACTCTCTAAAATTCAGAACTAATCATTCCGATAAGTCCCATAAGCATATATAAAAGTGGGGAAAGTAGTCATTAGGGAATCGGGGTGATAACTCTCAAAATGATAGATCGGGTCGTTAAAGTATGGTATTTTTTTACTTGCCGTATGTTCGGGTTTGAATTTGGATGTTTCTTGAAGGTTTTGGCTCTATTTGCCGAAAATTGGCAATTTGAAGAATTGGAGAATTTATAGGTTTGATCAAAAGTTGGATGTGGTGTTATCGGATTCCTATTATGGTTTTGAGACCTTCTATAGGTTTATTTAGTTGACTGAAACTTGTGTGCAAAGTTTGGTTATGATCTGGAATATCTAAGTGTGATTAGGATGAGTTCAATGAAGTTGGAGTGTTTGAAAGTTAAGAGAATAATTTTGATCTTCGATTCTTGGTTTTAATGTTATTTGTGGTGTTCAAGCCTTTGGATAAGTTTGGATTAGGTATATGTACTGGTTAGTATGGTTGAAAAGGGTCCAAGGAGGGACTGGGGTGTGTTTTGGGGTAGTTCTGAACTATTTTCCTTTGATTTGCATAGCTGATATTCTTGTGTCCCTGATGTGCTTCATGTTCACGCTCACTGGTTCGTGGTCACATAGAGTGATTTTGGTCTTTGGAGTCCCCTGCTTCGCATTCGCGAGCAAGTAGTCAGGTTCATATATAATAAGGGGCAGATGAATTGTGATCACAAGAGAGAGGGGACGCGTTCGTGAAGAGGAAGTAGCCAGCTGGAGGATCTAGGCCTTTGCATTTGCAATGGTAGCTCGCGTTCGCGGAAGGCTGGTTGGTTGGTGAACGCCCTCGCATGGTTCACGTCGCGTCCGCGATGACGGTATTTTGGGCACTGGTTTTGGTGCTTCGCGAATGTCGGTCTGAAGTCGCGTTCGTGATGTGTACTATTCGGCAGATTATATAAGTTGTCACTTTCTGGATTTTACTCATTTTTTCATATTGTGAGACCTATATTTCGAGATAAGATGATTTTGAAATGCAATTTCACTACTACATCGGAGGTAAGGAATTTTCACTTAGACTAATTTTATATATTGGTTCCCCATGGATTTCTACACCTAAAACATGGAATTTTAAAACTTTTGTCTACATTTGAAGAGAGGGTATTTTGGATATTTAAAGACTAGTTTGGACTCGATTTTTGAAATAATGATATATTTGGACTCGGTGGGCTATGGTCATCAGATATTGTATTGGTTTCGAATTTCGGGCATGCATGCCTGGGTTGACTTTTTTTACCTTTTGGGAATTCATCAAAGATTGAAACTTTATGGATTAGGATCGCTTCCTATAGCATTGTTTGACATTCTTGGATAATGTGGGGCTTGGATTTTCGTGATTGGAGGCTAGAACGAGGTTTTGACGTGATTTGAGGCTGAAACTAGCCCGGGAAGAGGTAAGTCTCTTGGCTAACTTTGTTGAGAGAGAAACTCCCTAGGATTGAATTGATTTGTTTAAGGTATATGGGGTGGTGTATATTCGAGGTGGCGAGCATATATACACGTACCAGGTTTATTTCATGTCCAATCGTATAATTGAGATACTTTATGCATTATTTTGATTATGCGCTCATCTTGATTCATGATTTGTTGACTTATATGACTATGTTCCTCTCTTATTTATGTTAGAGATCATGCCGAGGTTTATGAATAATTATGAAGCATATGGGAACTTATTCTTGATATGTTGAATTGCTTAAATAATCTGTAGTCATATAAAAAATTCTGTGAGCACATATCTGCATGATTATTATTAAGTCCTTGTGCATATTTTGTTTACCAATTCCTGGGAACATGCATATGTAACATATTTTGATACTTGATTTGGACTGGGATTGTGGTATGAAAGGTAAAGTCGTGCGGTTGAAATACAATTATGGCATACATGGCAGGATGAGCGGATATTTTATTTATGAGTGAGCTATCAAGCTCTTTTTGCGCTTGGATAAGGATCTGTCCCTGAGGAGTCAGGTGATAACCTATGTTACTTTGGACCCTGTGAGCGTGGATGATACATGGATTGTGTATCAGATCGATACATGACTTTTGCATCAGGGTTCAGTAATACATCAATTTTGTATACGATTTCAGTGATACATGAATTGTGTATGGGGTTACATGGATCTTGCATAGGCTATGGTAAAAGATAGAGTTTTGAGCATGCATAGCATCCTTGACTCTATTAAAATCATTCATTTAAATGTTAGTTATTGCATGTCACCTATATATGCTAGTTGGAAGCCTCGACTCTATTGATTGAAGCATGCCATCTTTAAATACAATAACTGAGCAACTTTATGATTATCTTTGTATCAGAAAAGTATGATTTATATTTTTCGACCATTTTATATCTTTGATACATGTTGTTCAAGAGAATATTTACTGTTTAAGTTTCAGGCTCTATTATTTATATCTGTGTTGTAAGTATCTTAATTCCTACAACCTCATCACTACTTCTTCGAGGTTAGATTTGATGCTTACTGGGTACTAATTATGGTGTATTCACACTACACTTCTACACATCTTTTTTTGTAGATCCTTGGGTGAGTACTAGCAGATCCTCTTGCTGAGACTAGGCATTCGCTCAAGGACTTAGGTGAGCTGCACCTCATGGATTCGTTTTGCGATGCCACATTCCCTGTCTTTTTATTATCTCCTATCTATTTTCATTATCTCATACATTTTTTATCTTGTATTCAAACCTGTACTTATTTGATAGTTGCTCATGTACTTGTGTCACCTAGTTCTTGGGGGTTTTACTATTTTGGTCGTGTCCTAACCATATTGTAATTGTATCATATATTTTACTAATTTGAGATTATTCATGTTTTTAGTTATGATATTACTCTGTTAATTAAAGGAATATGAACTATATTTTATTGATTGTGAGTTCGCTTGCTTAGCAAGTACGGTTAGGTGCCATCACGACCTAAGGTTGGATTTTGAGTCGTGACACATATGATAGAATAGGTGGACAACCTGTAGCTGAACAAGAAACTAGAGACTTATAACAAGTGATAGAGTCACTTAATATTTTAGATATGAAGGTATGAGGAAGAGAATAGACTTAGACTAATGGGCATGTGTGTAGCAAGATTGACAGAGCATTATGTAATGTTCTATGGAACTTGAAATATGGCATTCTTACTGCTCAATCAGGGAGAACAGTTTTCAGATCATGCACCTTTCTATATTGAATACATTATTTATTCTGGAAAATCTAGGAAACCTTAAAGGTTTCTGATTGTTTTGACACAGTATGAAAAGTTTAATTGATACAGTATGGAAGCAAGTGATGCAAGAAAATTTGTATGTGTAGGGTTTGGCAGAAATTAAAGATGTGTAAAGACTGATCAAAGTATTACTGAAGAGAGAGGAGGGTACAGGAAATTAGAGAAAAACTACACGATATAGAAGCTCAAATAACTGCACAAGAGAAGATAGTTTGATGAACAAGGAGAAGGAACTGCTACCAAAACTAAACTAATGGTTTGACATTCAGGAGAAGATATTGAGGTAGAAATCTAAAGCCCATTAGATGATGATCGGGGATGGAAATAACAAATAATTCCTTGCTTTCATGAAATCTAGAGCTAATGATAATAATATCTCTATGATAAAGGATGCACAAACGAGAATATTACTGAAGCATGATAAAATAGAGGAGGAAATTCTTAGCTTCTACTAAGGTCTGTTGGGGTCCTCTGTCAATAGAATGCCATGTATTGACATATATGATATCGAGCAAGGTCCTAGTTCAATTATACAAAAACATAAGGACATGTGTGCTGACGTCAGTCAGATGGAGATAAAAAGGCTTTATTTTCAATTGATGATAACAAAGCAGTAGGTACTAATGGTTTAAATGCAATTTCTTCAAGAAAGCATCGGAGGTTTCTAAAGATGATGTTTATAAGGCCACTCAGGAATTTTCAGAAGATTAAAATGCTTAAAGTTGTGAACAATATAGTCACTATGATACATAAGTATTCGCTTTCAGAAACTATTAATGATTTCAGACCAATTGCATGTTACTCAATAACGTACAAGATCATCTCAAAGATTATTTCATTAAGAATAAAGATGGTGATAAATAGTTTAGTGGAGAATTGCAATTTTCTTTTTTACCATGTTGAATTATTGTTGACAACATACTCCTTAACCATAAATTGGTTAAGGAATATACAAGAAAGTATATATCACCCATATGCATGATTAAGGTGGATCTACAGAAAGCATATGACTCAGTTGAATGGGGATTCAATGGACAATTGTTGCAGGAACTGAGTTTTCTTAGTAAAATGGTAGCATGGATCATGACATATATCACTACTGTGAGTTATACTTGCTTGGTTAATAGAGACATGGTTGACATAATGAAGTCTAGCAGAGGGCTTAGACGGGGGATCCCATCTCTCTCTCTCTCTCTCTCTCTCTCTCTCTCTCTCTCTCTCTCTCTCTCTATATATATATATATATATATATATATATATATATATATATATATATATATATATATTACTTATGGAGTGCTTGATTAGATGCTTGGGAACACTAAAGCATGAGCCGAAATATAATTTTAATCCTAGGTGCCAAAAATTAGGAAGTACTCACTTGCGCTTTGTTGATGATCTTCTCCTATTTGCCAAGGAAGATACTACATCACTGAGATTTTCAATGTCACGACCCAATATTTCCTCCATGAGAGGTTGCGACGGCACCTAGTCTCTACGACTAAGTAAGCCTAACATTGGCGGAATAACAACAAAAAATAAAAACAGAAATCTAAACTGCTAACAACAATAGTAATGAAATAATTGATAAAAATGCCGCTCGGCATATAAAATAACAACTCTCGAAAAATACATATAGAATTTTTCCAAGACCCGGAACATCATAAGTCACAAGCTTCCACAAATTTACTAATTGTTCTATACATCAGTATTTAGGAGTAGTAGAGGAATAACTACACAAAGAGATAGAGGAGGACTCCTAGGTCTACGGACGCGGCAGAAGTACCTTGAAGTCTCTGTGACAGCAAAAAGTGCACAACTAATAGCGAGGCTAGTATGATGTACCTGGATCTGCACACAAAAACATGCGCATAAGAGTAGCATGGGTACACTATAATGGTACCCAGTAAGTGCCAAGCCTAACCTCGGCCGAGTAGTGACGAGGTCAGGTCAGGCCCACTAGTAAATAATAAATAAGGTAGGATATATACATTATAATAATAGACTAGAATTTAACAAAAAGAAATGCAGTAATTAATAGTACAACACACAGGTGAAACTGTTACACACCATGTTTTTGTACGTGAAAGTATGTCGTAAGTCAATTGATGGAAGATCGAAAATAAGATCACGTTTGAAAGAATATAAATTGAGTTATTGTTGTAACACCCCGTACTTCAGACGTCACTGTCATTATAGGATTATCTAATGTAAACTCAAAAAGGACGAAATCCTTCTACAAGGATAAGAAAGGTTTACCTAAGTCTTAAGTAAGTTAAGATGAATATGAGACTTGTTAATCATGATTTAAATGAGTTTAAAGTCATGATATGATTATATATGATGTTTGGATATGAATTATAAAGTTTGGGGAAAATCATATTTAAGTTGCGGAAAAACCGACTAAGGATTTGCCTTGTAATGAAGCGTTTTGAGAAATACATTTCATCTGCTATATGATGTCTTTTTGGGACATATCACATACCAAAATGAAGGTCTTGGAACTTGGGTTGCAACAGTACAAACCATTTATTCATACGACATCGGGGTTAGAGAAATATGGATTTTTAAAGTAGGGTCGCCAAGTCATGTCGCCGCACTTCAGAGAAACTGGCAGGTTTATAGGTCAGGTTGCAACGCAGTTTTCTCCCAATCTATTGAGAGTTACATGGAGATATTTATATGTATTTAAATCCCTGTTTGTATAGTTTCTAGCGCTGAAAAACCATTTATCAATACGATATCGTATTAGAGAGATACAAGTATCTGAAGTTACACTACTCAAGCTGCAAAGCAGGAAGCTTACCCACCTGCTTGGAGAATTAAGGCGGTGGGCTTATATGTGTTCTTATCCCCTAATATCTCGTCAAAAATACATAGACTTACACCAATACACTCTCAAGCTCTCCAAGAACTGGTCCAAGATCCCAAGAACCAAACTCAATGCCACGACCCCAAATCTAAGCCAGTCATGATGGCACCTATCGTGGAACTAGGCCAGCCAAAACTACACCCAAATCATAATAAGCTTCCATTTACATCTTTACAACACTGATAACCCATAAAGGTTTCCTTTAAACATTTTTTTAAAACAGTTAAAGCTATACCGAATATTAAATACAACCCCCGAGATCCCAGAATCACTGGTCATAGCATCTACATAAAAATATACAACTCGAAAGAAAAAATTACATAATAGTAAGCAGGAGAGAGAGGGACTGCGGACGCATGCAGCTACCTCTCAAACCTCCGAGAAATCTCTGGAACAGATACACAGCTCACCCTGCCCTAACACCTGGATCTGCACAAAAGGTGCAAGGAGTAATATGAGTACACCAACTCAGTAGTAATGAAAATAAATCAGGTCTGAGCAGCAAGAAACACAAAAGAATCAACTCATCAATTCACAATAAGCACAGCCTTTCTTTCCAACAATGTATACGTTAAATCATCACGCTTAAAAGCCGATTTCAGTAAAAATCATTTGGAAATATACTTGCCAATAGTTTCAACATAACTTTCAAGAAGTTTAGTGTAAAAATGCTGAAAATCATAAAAAGGCCCCTCGGGCAAAACATATTTCATAAGTTCAGAGTGAAAGTGGTAAAATCTTAAGTAGCCGTTCGGGCAAAAACATGTATCATAATCAGCCCCTCGGACATGCCTCACAGTCATTCATAATCATCCCCTCGGGCATACCTCACAGTCACTCATGCCTCCCAATCACTCGTCACTCGGCACTTGGCACTCGCACTCAGTAGGTACCTGTGCTCACTGGGGGTGTGTACAGACTCCGGAAGGGCTCCTTCAGCCCAAGCACTAATATCAAGCCACCTTGGGGCGTATCATATCCTCACAATCAGGCCCTCGGCCTCACTCAGTCAGAACCTCTCAAAAGACCCTCAGTCGTATCAGTAAAAACAGGGTACTCGACTCAAAACATCATTTTTTTATATCTTAAAATAGTGTAAACCATGCTGAGTTTCGAAAACAGTAAGCATAATACGACTGAGTGTAAATCATCAATAAATAGTGAGAAAATAGCAGTAAAAATCCCCCAAGGGGTCTAAACAAGTCGGAAGAAGGCCCCAAACATGGCTTATAGCCCAAATATAGCAATAGTCTTTAGAACACAGTTTAACATATGATTTAGAGTAAAATATGCAACTCAATAGTTGCCACGGAGAGGAAAGAGTCCAATTCAAAAATCAGTGCGTGCCACATACTCGTCATCCGACATGTGCGCCATTCTAAAAACAGTGGAAAATATGAAGTACGGGGTTTCATACCCTCAGGACAAGATTTATAACCATTACTTACCTCTACCAGGCCACAATACTAGTCCGCGATGCTCTTGCCCATCAAATTGGCTCCCGATTTCTACGAGTCTAACCAAAACCAGTTTAACATCATCAATATATGCTAAAGGGACATAACCCAATCGAAAACTATCAATTTATACAAAATCTCAATATTCGGCCAAACCCAAGCCCTGGGCCCACGTCTCGAAATTCGATAAAATTTACATAACTAGAAACCTCATCCTCCCACGATTTTACACATACCAAGCACACCACAATCGGACCACAATTACCTACCCAAATCGCCAAAAGAATTTTCCAAACCTCCTCCCCTTTTTTCCAAACTTTTTCTACTTTAATCCTTCAAATTACAAGCCTAATCCGAACAAAATAGCATAGAAACGACTTTTATAATCCAGGAACTTACCTCCACTGAAGACCCTCGAATTCTTTCTTCAATTTGCCCTCAAATAAGCTCCAACCGCATGCAACAATGGTAGAATAACCAAAATTTCGCGCAGGCACTCTTTTATATTGTTCTGACCAGTTAATCCGCACCTACGGACCTTTCCTCGCACCTACGGTCCCAGGTGCGCACCTGCGAAATCCCACTAACAGACCAAATTCTCGCACCTACGATCTCTTCTCCGCACCTGCGGCTTCGCAGGCGCGGCCAACTCTTCGCACCTGTGAACTCCTCCTGCCTAGCCTCCTTTAGCACATGGGCATGGACCTTCGCACCTGCAGCGTCGCACCTGCGGCTGCCCATCCGCAGGTGCGGCCACACCAGTAGATTTACACCAGCAGCCATTTGCTGCAAAATTCCCAAGTTCAAACCCCCGCCAACCATCCGAAATCAATCCTGAGCCCCTCGGAGCCCCAACCAAACATACCAACACACCCCATAGCATCATTCAAACTTAGTCGAGCCTTAGAAACACCAAAAATAACACGAAAACACCAAAATTACATCAAATTCAAACCTATGAACTTTGAAACTTCTAAATTTCGCCAACGATGCCGAAACCAACCAAAATACCTCCGATTGACCTGAAATTTTGCACACATATCCAAAATGACATTGCGGACTTGTTCCATCTTCCGGAATTCCATTCCCACCCCGATAGCCTATTTTCCACTGCCGACCAGAAATCGCCAAAAACTAACTTTCGTCAATTCAAGCCTAATTCTACTCCGGACATCAAAACTACATTCCAAACACACTGATGAGTCCCAAATCACCTAACGAAGCTATCTGATCCATAAAATCCACATTTCGAGGTCGTTTACCAATAAGTCAACTCTTAGTTGACTTTTTCAACTATTAGGCTACTTTAAGAGACTAAGTGCCTCAATTCTCACCATGACCACTCTAAAACCGAACCAACCGACCCAACACACCTAAATGAAGCTAAACCACATATAATGAAGCAGAAACGGGGGAAACGGGGCTAAACTCTCGGAACGACCAATCGGGTCGTTACATCCTCCCCCACTTAAACATATGTTTATCCTCGAATGGGCCAAGAGTTGTTCTCCAACACCATCAAATTGCTACGTACCTTACCATGCACATACCCGGGGGTGATCCCACGTCACCCTATCCCATATAGGTCCAATAGCACAACACCATTAAAATTTCGAAATCCAATCCTGACCCATAAACCTTAGAACCAAATTCCCACTTCTGAAATAATATACAAGATCAAAATTCCATAACTATAAATTGAACAAGTCTTAACATGCTGAATCAAGCCATATACGCACCCTAGATGAAATCACATAATACACCGCGTGACTCAAACACTCATAGGGATAACTCTTAACCACAATAACTGCTCAGAACAACCCAATACCAGTACATAACCTCTTATCAAGAAACACATCGCTCTAACACTTCCATATACTGCCGATGGTGAAAGAAACACGTAGAAACTAGCAACCATTCATCTGATCAGTCAGACATGAAGCTCCCCCTT
>ML319259.1:0-29758 GCA_005239505.1 Nicotiana paniculata
TGAAGATCATTCCAGATCCAGACATCCTGAATCAGATAGAAGATCAGGTAAAAACAGGTACGACCCTTACTTAGGGCCATTGGGACGCGATATCCGCCCCAGGTTCGAAAACACTAGGTCGGACTATAGACCACAAGAAAGAGACGTAGTCTCATCCTCGTCTAGATCCAAAAAAGATCGAGATGAACGACCTAGAGGTAGTACTCAAATTGGGGATCATACCTTTAATGTAAGTACTACTGAACTTGTCTCAATATTGAGGAACATGGGAGACAAGGTTAAGTGGACCAAAGAGATGCGGTCAAATCCAAGTAGAAGAAACCCAGATCACTAGTGTGAATTTCACAACGATCATGGGCACAAAACCGCGGATCATGGCTATTTAACAGAATTGTTTAGTGATAAAAGTAAACAGGCATATATGAGGAACAGGCAGGAGCCCCCAAAGCCTCCTTCTCAAAACGAACCGTTAATGTAATACACGGGGGTGAAGAAGTAAACGGAGTGATTTGCAAAACAACCACAAAGTTCACAATTACACATGGGAAACGGGCTCGTGGAGNCCAGTCCAGTCAATATCATTTTGCTAAGAGTCGTGGAAGAAATGCTACGGGGGAATCAAGTAATCCCAAAAGCACGAGCCATATCAGGGTTTGATAACTCTAGGATTATAACAAAAGGAGAAATTGAGCTTAGCAGTTATGTTGAGGGGGTGATCAAAAGTGACAGGTTCCAAGTCATCGATACTGACATAGCTTATAACGTGATCATAGGAAGGCCATGGATCCACGATATGAAAGTGATACCCTCCACGTTGTATCAGTAATTAAATTTCCCTCTGAATGGGGGATTCAACAAATCAAAGGAGATCAGCAGACCGCAAGAAATATAAACTCTGTGGTGCACTACAACAATAAAATAGAGGTGGAAGAATTACGAGATAAGGGAATCTCCCAAGCAGGTAACACAGCCCAAACAAAGCATGGAAGAAATTACTAACCAAATAGGTACGGAAGGTATTATTGCTGAAACAGGTACGAAAGAAAATACTTATGAGAAGTAAAATCAAGTTACCATGGAAGGTATCTATACCACACAGAAATAGATTCCAGACCGGACGCCATTCGTGAACTGGAGGAACATGAGCACATCAAAACAACTACGGAGGAACTCGTAGCTGTTCCATTATCTGAACAAAAACCTGAGCAGAAAGTGTATATATGCACGAGGCTAGGCCCCACTCGAAGAGGTAAGTTAATTGATTATTTAAAGGCTAACACAGACTGCTTTGTGTGGTGCCACTCAGATATGACAGGCATCCCATCAGAAGTGATGACTCATAAACTAAATGAAGATCTATTCTTCATACCTGTTAAGCAAAAGAAAAGAAAGCAAGGACCATTCAAGAACCAAGTGATCGACGAAGAGGTACAGAAACTCTTGAAGATTGGTTCGATACGAGAGGTAACGTACCCTAACTGGCTAGAAAACACCGTGGTAGTGCCTAAAAAGAATTTCAAGTGGAGAGTATGCGTAGATTATACTGACTTGAATAAAGCATGCCCCAAAGATTCATTCCATTGCAACATATAGATCAAATGATTGATGCCACAGTAGGTCATGAATTATTGAGCTTTTTAGATGCATATTCTGGTTATAATGAAATTAAAATGAATCCCTTAGATGAGGAAAAAACTTCCTTCATTACAAACAGGGGGACTTACTGTTATAAAGTTATGCCTTTTGGCTTAAAAAATGCTGGAGCCACCTATCAAAGGTTAGTGACTAAAATGTTCCAAGAACATCTTGGAAAGACGATGGAAGTCTATATTGATGATATGTTGGTAAAATCAACACAAGCACAAGACCATTTCCAGCATCTCTCTACTGCTTTTGATATTTTACGCAGGTATAATATGAAGTTAAATCCAGAGAAATGCGCTTTTGGAGTGCAATCAGGTAAATTTTTGGGTTTCCTTGTATCAAACAGAGGAATAGAGGTAAATCCCGCTCAAATTAAAGCTATAGAGGAAATACCTGATATTTTAACAAATAAAAAGGAAGTTCAAAGACTGACAGGGAGAATAGCAGCTTTGGGTAGGTTTATTTCTAAATCTTCCGAAAAAGGTTTTAAATTCTTCTCAGTTCCCAAAAAGCAGAATCAGTTCGAATGGACTGAAGAATGTCAGCAAGCCCTCAAGAACCTGAAGATTTATCTATCGAAACCACACCTGCTTTCAAAGCCAAAAGAAGGGGAAATATTGTACATCTACCCAGAGGCGGACCCAGGATTTAAACATAGGGAGGGCACCATCTTTAGTATACCAAGTACTCAGGGGCGAACGCAGAAGTTTTCGCAAGTGGTGTTGACATTTTAAAAAGTGTATAAATGAACAAATCTAACAATGATGCTATATTTAAAAAAAGATTCAAATTATATCAAGAAAATGCAATACAACTACAATACTATAACTTTCTTTAATGAGTTTTTACTTTTTGAAATGTATTCATCATAAAGCCTCATATAGTAATACATATTTTTCTATAAAGCATCACGCAACCACTCAAATTTAAATAAGTCTCAAAGAACTTAAAACAATTTTTCTTACTGTGTAGACATGATTTCGCCGATTTTTTCTTCCAATTTAAACGAATTTTCAAATGTTAAACTTGATTCTGAAATCTTAAAAGATGTTGTCTTCAAAAAAAAGGAAAATGAGAAGTAGTAGCAACAGCTTATAACGGAAAGAGCACACACCATGCTTGAATTATATTAGAAAGCTTTGAAATGCTAATTGCACCGATAATAACGGAAGTTAGCTTTTAGAAAACTTTCCGTTGTCGAGGTTCAGTTTCGAACTGACTACCTCCATCTACGTACTGCTGCTTAGCCAGTGGACCAAGACACGCTTCTTGTCATGATCTGTCATTAAATCAACTATAAATGTTACTTATAATTTTATATTTTTAATAAAATATATATTTAATGAAATTTTACGGCAAAGCGGTGTCGGATAACACCGCTTGCACTAGGTTGCATCCGCCCCTGCAAGTACTAGCTAGTGATAAAGTTCGACATTCAAATCTTTAAAAACTTAATGATTATGATAACTATCATTAAAATACAAATTTCGATATTATCAAATATCATTAATTTAGTACTAATATAACTTGAGTACATCGTCCACTCATAGCAGGGTCAGGATTATTTCACATCAAACGCATCTATAAAATAAGAGGCATTGTCTTTTAAAACTAGAAATTGATTGAAAAGAATTAAACTTCGCCAAGAATATGTTATCTAAATTCATAAGAACAAGAACTTTCTAAAAAAACGATTCCAAGCAAAATAACATTTATTAAACAATCATTAAATTCAAAAACAATAAAAGTACAATAGAATTATAAAAGTTGTAGGAGATGGGATTCGATCTTGGACGTCACAGAAGTTAAGGCACTTTGAGTGCTTCCTTTAACCAACTCTTCTGCCTAGATTTTGTGTTTAGGGGGCACATGTATAATATTTAAGGGTTCCTTACTGTATATATATATATATATAGGTACAAAATACATATACTGTATTTTTGCCGAGGTTAACGGGTTCCCGTGACCCCTCACCTCCCCACGTAGGTCCGCCCCTGCATCTACCTGGTTGTCTCAGAAATTGCTGTAAGTGCAGTATTGGTAAGAGAAGAAAAAGGTAAACAATCACCTGTCTATTATGTAAGTAAAACTTTGCTAGATGTTGAGATTGGATATCCACATCTGGAAAAGTTAGCCTTAGATTTAATAATGGCATCTAGAAAATTACGACCCTATTTTCAATGCCATCCAATCACTGTTGTGACCTCATATACTTTAAGAAATATTCTGCATAAACATGAATTATCAGGAAGATTAGCCAAGTGGGCCATAGAATTAAGTGAGCATGAAATAATTTATCAGCCTAGGACTGCAATTAGGTCTCAAAAACTAGCTGATTTTGTTGTTGACTTTAGTAATAGCATTGTATCTAAAGTAGAAAAAGAGTTACAACTCTTTAACGGTGTTAATCCAGGCCTATGGACCTTGTTCACCGATAGTTCTTCAAATATTAAAGGCGTCGGCTTAGGCATAGTTTTGATATCACCCACGGGTGAAAAGACACGGCAAGCTATAAAGTGTTATCCTATCACTAACAATGAAGCAGAGTACGAAACTGTTATTGCAGGGATTGAACTCGCACGGGAGCTCTCAATCGAGATAATTGTGATCAACAGTGACTCCCAACTGGTAGTAAATCAGATACAGGGGACTTACATCGCCCGAGAGACTAGAATGCAACAGTACCTGGGAAAAGCACGAGAGCTCGTGAGACAATTCAAAACATGGAATGTAATGCAAATACCTAGAGAGTAAAATGCATAAGCAGATGCACTAGCTAACCTAGCAGCAATCTAAGTAACAAACAAAGACAATACAATTGTCGTTCAACTATTTCATTCAATAATAGACCAGGACAGGAATAGGTAACTTTCAACAACCTAACCTGGGACTGGAGAAACAAAATTCTTAATTTTTTGCAGAATGGCACGGTACCTGAAGACAGGAAAGTAGCTCAAGCACTTTGCCGCAAAGATGCACGGTAATGCCTTATTCGTAACTCACTTTATCGCAAGATGATCGGAGGACCCCTAGCTAAATGCCTGGGACCTAACCAAACGAAATTTTTGATGAAAGAAGTCCACGAAGGACACTGTGGAAATCACTCAAGGGCGAGATCCTTAGTGAAAATACTGATCAGAGCTGGATACTATTGGCCTAAGATGGAAGAAGAAGCTGAGAATTTTGTATCCAAATGTGACAGATGCCAAGGTTTCCCAATAACATGCATCGACCAGCGGAATTATTACATCTAATAATATCCCCATGGCCTTTCATGAAATGGGGTATGGACATAGTGGGACATCTTCCCACAGCTAAAGGACAGGTACGGTTTTTACTCGTGCTAACCAACTATTTTACAAAATGGGTAGAGGCAGAAGCGTTCAAACAAGTGCGAGAAAAGGAAGTTAAAAGCTTCTTATGAAGAAACATAATATGCCGCTTTGGAATACCAAAGGAAATCGTGTGTGATAATGGCCCACAATTCATAGGCTCGCAAATCACAGAATTCTTCGAAAGTTGGAAAATCAAGCGGATCACTTCAACGCCGTACCACCCCGTGGCTAATGATCAAGTTGAGTCAACGAATAAGGACATCAATAATCTAAAGAAGCAGTTGGATAAAGCCAAAGGAAACTGGCCTGATGAGTTACCAGTGATACTATGGGCATACAGAACAACTTCAAAAATAGTCAAGGGAGAAACTCTGTTCGCACTTGTTTATGGCTCAGAAGCCTTAATACCTGTGGAAATTGGTGAACCAAGCATAAGGTTCTCAACAGCCACGGAGGGAGAAAACGACGACGAATTGAGGACCAACCTGGACCTTCTCGAACGGCCCGTACCAAAAGTGCATTCTAAACCCGCAGTGGCGTACGGTCCGCTCCCATGAGAATAGGGGAAATAACACTCCGCTCGCGGAATGTAAATTGCGTAGCGGTCACAAGCAAACATGCACAATCAACAATACACCCCGAACACGTCAGGAACACAAATACTCAAGTAAATGACCGATTTCTCTTTTAAAAACCACAAATAGCATATAAATCCCTTTTTCGAAATTCCCTTGCCGAGTTTTATATAACGTTTAATAACACAACCTTATTCGAAAATACAATTGCCCGCAAAGGAAATAAATTCTCTTTTTAGATGATTTAGAAAATAGCCTCTAATCTTCCTTAATCATTAAATTACAATTTCGATTATATTAGCAATCTAACATCAAAGACAAGATCACAGGTACAACATGTGAGGCATGCTAGGGGTCCTAGGCTACCCGGACACGGCATAGTAGTAGCTACGCACGGACTCCCATCACCTCGTGCGTACGTAGCCCCTGAAGATAATATAATGTATTGAATTAATTCAACTAAGGGGACGATCCCCCCTCACAAAGTTAGAAAGGAGACTTACCTCGCTCCGAAATTCCCACACTGTCTTCCAAGCCCCTCTGATGGCTCCAACGGACGCACAACGCTCCTAAAATACCACATAATGGCAAAGCAATGAAAATTAATCCTAATAGTCCCAACAAATTAAGATTATATACTTTCCCAACCCCGCTCGGAGAAAAGACCAAAATGCCCTCGGGCCCACGTGCCCGGAAATCTGAAATTCTCGAAGATACATTCTACCCATAGCCCTACTAGTTCAATCATGCAATTTACTCTACATTCCATACTCAAATTCGTGGCTAAATTCCAAATTTACATTTTCTAGGTTTCTTCAAAAATTTCCCAAATTCCTACCAATTTCCATGTCTAATCCACGCATAATATCTTGTATTCAACTAACAAACGGAAGGAGTTTATTTACCTTGATGCCTGACGAGAATCCCCCTTGAAATGCTCTTCAAAACAATTGCCCATGACAATGAAAAATGGGTGAGAAATGACATAAACCCGTCTTTAAAACATTCTGCCCAGGCCTCTTTCACTCCTGCGATCCAATGGCCGCTCCTGCGGCTCCACACCTGCGAAAATTCCATCGCAGGTGCGGCTCTGACTTGACCCACCAAATTCCCGCTCCTGTGATCCCCTTTTCGCACCTGCGATTCCGCAGGTGCGACCAATCTTCCGCACCTGCGGCCTCCTCAGCTCCAGCCCCAATCTCGCTCCGGCGGCGCCCTTAGCTGCACCTGCGGTCAAAGCCTCGCAGGTGCGATTACACCAGATGACAGCAAGCTTCAGCCCTTTTTCCAACTTCAACTTTGATCTGTTAACAACCCGGAATCCACCCGAGGCCCCCGAGATCCCGTCCAATCACACCAACCTGTCCCAAAACATGACACAGACTTGCTCGAGCCCTAAAATCACATCAAACAATGTCGAAATCACGAATCGTTATCAAATCTAATTCTTTAAGAACTTAGAATTTCAAACTTCTACATCCAACGCCGAGACCTATCAAATCACACCCGATTGACCTCAAATTTTGCACACAGGTCATATTCAGCATTATGGACCTTCTCCAACTTTCGGAATCGCATTCCGACCTCGATATCAAAACATCCACTTCCGGTCAGATTTCTCAAAAACCTTCAAATTCCTATCTTTAGCCAAATGACTTCAAAATGACCTACGGACATCCAAATTCATTTTCGATCGCGCTCCCAACTCCAGAATCACCATACGGAGCTATTCCCAAACTCAGAATCCCAAATGGACATCACCCTCACTGATATGCACTTCAAGCCCAAATTTATGGAATCCTTCTAAAATGCTAACTTCCACAATATACGCCGAAGCGATCCCGGGTTATCCAAACCCCGAGCCAGACATACATCCAAGTACGAAATCATCATACGAACCCGCTGGAACCTTCAAATCCTGATTCGGAGGTCGTTTCCTCAAAATTCTAATCTTAGCTGATTTCTCCAACTTAAGGCTTCTGAAATGAGAATTTTCTTTCCAAATCAATTCTAAACTTCCTGGAATTCAATTCCGAATACGCCCATGGGTCGTAATACCTTAAATGAAGCTGCTCACGACTTCAAACCGCTGAACGACATGCTAGAGCTCAAAACGACCGGCCGGGTCGTTACAGAGTAGGTATGTAATGTCGGATGTGACTTATGTGCAAATATTGAGGTCAATCAGACATCGAATGTAGAAGTTTGAAGTGCTAAAGTTCATTAAGCTTCAATTGAGGTATGATTCATGGTTTCAGCATTGTTTGATCTGATTTGAAGGGTCGACTAAGTCTGTATGGTATTTTATTATGTTTTGGTATAATTGGTTGAGGTCCCGGGGGCCTCGGGTGGATTCTGGATGGTTAACATATTGAATTTGGCCTTATGAAGATGTTGAAGAAGATGTAATCTGGCGTAATTACACCTACGAGGTTTTGGCAATAGATGTGGACACGCTGAAGTGGCCCAGGGGTTGCAGAAGCGGAGCAGGACAACCAGGGGAAGGACCGCAGGTGCGGAGTTCTGGTCGCATCTGCGCAAGTGCAGAAGCGAAGAGATGGGCGCATAAGCGGAAGAAGGCGTGGAGCAGAATCGAGCTCGCACCTGCGATGTCGCAGAATCAAGAAATGTTTCTACAGGTGTGAGGCGTCGCGTTTGGGTGATTTCCGCAGAAGAGATGGCATGGTCGCAGAAGTGACGCTGCAGGTACGGCATTGTCCCACAGGTGCGAAAATATCGCTGGGCAGAATTATTTTAAGAGCGGGATTTGGCTCTTCTTCTCTCATTTTTCACTTGGTTGAGACGATTTTGGAGAGCTTCAAGGGGGATTTTTATCAAGCAACACAAGGTAAGTGGTTCCCACCTATTGCAAGTTAAATACATGATTTGCATAAGGATTTAAACATGGAAATTAGTAGAAATTGTGGGGTTTTGGTAGAAAAGCTAGAAATTATATTTTTGGATTTGACCAAGAATTTGGGTATGGAATTGAGAACAAATCATATATTTGAGTTCATGATGTTATGGGTAGTGTTTATCTTCGAAAATTTACGGAATTCGGGCACGTGGGATCGGGGATAAATTTTAGGAATTCTTCAAATTGGGTTGGAAAATTACTTTAATAGTTAGGATATGAACTCTTGAGCATGCATTGACTATTTTATATAACATTTGACTAGCTTTGGGTCGTTCGGCACCGAGTTGAGGATTTAAAGCATAATTTTGGACCGGAAAGTAAGCTTTGAGACGAGGTAACTCTCGTGTCTAACTCTGTGAGGGATAAATTACCCCTAGGTGTTGTATATTGATGTATGCTACTTGTTGTGGGGGCTACATACACGCGAGGTAACGAGAGCCCGTACGTAGCTACATTCATGTTATTGTCCGGGTAGACTTAGGTTCACATCATGCTAAAGTTGTACTATTTGAGCAGTCTCTCGCTTATTAAATTCCTATGTTTAACATTTCTATTTGAGACTAGACTTGCTATTGTAGAGACTTCACAGGTTCATGAGTAGTCACCAGATAATCTTTCTTCTCTTATGGCATGTCTCTGTTATATATATGTTTCATTGAAAGGTTCTTATTAAAGAAATTACAACTCACACATTTATTCGTGAGTGGGGTAAAGGACCCGTCAAAGCTTCTTATTCTAATGGGATCAGGCCGTTCGCCTTGGCAGGATTATATATTTCACTCTTATGGGATCGGGTCATTCGCCTCGGCAGGATTTAATAACACATCTCATGGGAGTGGGTCGTTTGTGTCCGCAAATTAATAGATGTATCTATGGTTCATGTTGTTCAACCCTCGGCAGTGCAGAGTTAATTATTATGTTGGATCGGGTCATACGCCTTGGAATTTCCTATATAATATCCTCATGAAATCGTGCGTAATACTTGGAAAGAAGCCGGTGTATCAGTGAGTTTTCCAATTATGACAATCTACTTGATGAGATCCACTATATCTATACATATGATCTGGTTAAGGAGGGAATTTCTAATGGAGATCTTAAGTTCCTCATAAAGAGAGGGGATTTGTACCACGTGATTTATACTTGTTATTTCATTTATTTACTCTGCCTCATATATACTTACCTCTTTACTGTATCTGATGTTAATGGACCACTAGTGAGTGTCGATGTCGACCCCTCGTCACTACTCCTCCGGAGTTAGGCTAGATACTTACTAGGTACACGTTGATTTACATACTCATACTACACTTGTTGCACATTTTTATGAAGGTACATATAATACTAGTGGCCTTGTGAGAGCAGGGGCGTGTATGCATAGGGGGACTTAGGTGAGTTGCATTCCTTATTACGACCCGCAGCCGGCAGAGTCTCCTTCAGAGTATTTATATTTTTTCTGTCCAATTTGTATTCCAGACAGATGTTGTATTTAATTTTACATTCCTAGTTAATGCCCATGCACTTATGACACCGGGTTTTGGGATGATTATGGGTTATTCAGTATTGAAATTGTTAAAATATCATTATTTACTCCATATCTTCCATCTTTTGCTATTTGATAGAAGGAAATATAATTTTAAGAATATTAAAATGGGAACCAAATTAAGTATGTATTTTTGGCTAGCCTGACAGCGGTGTCCGGCGCCATCACGAATTTTAATGGATTTTCGATCGTGACAGTTTTGATTCTAAATACTATACTAACTTTTTTCTAGTTTGTGTCATAATTTTTTTAATCTATAACGCTCTTTTTATGAAATAAACTTATGTACCTTAATATTTTTTTAACTTGAAAAATAATTTTACTCGTATGTTGAATTTAAAAATAATTGAATTGGATTCTCTTGCCAAATAATTAATTTAAAGATTTTATTGTTTGGTCTTAACATAAAAATAAAATAGATTCTTACTATTAATTAAAGATTTAATCTTAATTATAATTTATCCACCATAAATTTTATTTTTAAAGAGTAAAAAGTTAGATCTGACATTTCACTTTTAGATCTTTATGTTTGCAGATCATTAGTGATATTGACTCTTGCCAATTATTTTTCTTTCTCTTTCTCACACATTTATATTCTTAAATATTTTCTTAGTTTTTGATATTACACGAAAAATCAATTAAAAATATATTATTTGAGTAGGAAAATAGTTCAAATATAATATAACAATATATTATGGGGATATATTTTTTTTCTTAATTTCAACGCTTTACGCAATCCATTTAATAGTACTTGTATTTTTTTTCTTGGTATTGTATGTTATGGAGCTGTAATGTACTGCCAATACGGAGAATTCTTATAAAATTAATTTAATTTCTGCATACTTTAATAGACAAAATTTTATTAATTATAAAACATAATATATTTTTAAAAAAATCAACATAGAAGATCTTGTAGTCCAAAGAAAATGGGTTATTTTATAAAATCATTTACCTATGAGTTCTTCTATTTAATATTTAGGACCATTTTGCTCTATCAATATTGTATTCGTGCTTTTATAATAATATATGTTCTCCTTTTTCTAACTAGATTTGGACAATATAATACATTCTCAAATTAAATTAGTAATAGGATATTATAATATGTTTTCAAATTAAATTAGTATTAAAAACTTTAACGTGAAAAGTAATTATACTAACAGGAATCCTAACATGTATAACCTAAAACTAATAGGATTATAAGGCTAATGTCTAAAATTCCAGTTATGTCCTTTTATTATGAGTTATTATGCTTAATGTTATAAGGTTATTTTTGTAAACGGATATTATATTCGTGCTTTTATAATTTATATATATATATATATATTATTATGAGGACAATAAAATAGAAGAATACTAATAAAGGATTGATCAAAACTGCAATTATCTCCTAAGAATTTGTTAATAGGGCTTCTGGTGGTGGATTACAAAAGTAACACCTCATATACAATTATTTTATAATGTGTGGGTCGTTTCTGTAATGACCGATAGGTCATCTTATGATTTAAACCTAATTCTGTGATCCGAAACCTTTAAAAGTCATGTTTTAGCCTTCCTCGATTTGCATGTGCAGTCCGTGCGTCTTTCCGAAAAGCTTTTATGTTAAAACTGATAAAAATAAGAAAATTTGCCTCAAAACTTCTTTTGAGTTTACTTCGGTCAACATTTCTGGTAAACGGATCCGGATTCGTATTTAGAATCCCGGTGGGTCCGTATCGTGATTTGAGACTTGGGCGTATGCTCGGAATCGAAATCGGAAGTCCCTAGCCCGAGATATCAGACTATGTCGAAATTTGAAAGTTGAAAGCTTAATGAAATTGAAGTGTCTGACCAAAGTTTGACTTTGTGGATAACGGGTCTGTATTTTGGTTCCGGAACCCGGTATAGGTCCAACACCATATTTATGACTTGTCTGTGAGATTTGATGAAAAATGGAGTTTATTTGTCGTGATTCGGACGTCCGTTGTGAAGATAGGAATGTCAAAGTTTTCTTGAAAATTTCATTCGATTTGGTGCTCAATTCGTAGTTCTAGGTATTATTTTAGCGATTTGATCACGCAAGCAAGTTCATATGATGTTTTTAGACTTGTGCGTATGTTTGATTTGGATCCCCGAGGGCTCGGGTGAGTTTCGGATATGCTACGGAGTGATTAAGACTTAAAAGTTTTGTTGGTGTCTACATTTTCTGGGAACTGGCCTCTGATCTCGCAATTGCGAGATCAGAGTTCGCATTTGCGAACATCCCCATCTTCTGTCAGGTTCGCATTTGTGAACCATTTATTCGCATTTTCGAAGTTTGCCTAGGTCAGCCTAGGTTCGCACTTGCGACAATAAGGTCGCATTTGCGATAATAAGGTCGCATTTGCGAAAGGCCAGTAATCGCATTTGCGATGATACTCCCGCATTTGCGATGGGAACTGGGGAAGGGGATTCTTCGCGATTGCGAAGGAATGGGTCGCATTTGCGATACTATGATTTCCGCATTTGCGAACATTTTGTTCGCACTTGCGAAGGCAGCAGAAATGTAGGAATTTCGCATTTGCGAAGCTTTTCTCACGATTGCGGGCTTCCAATTTGTGTATCCTAGGTCGCAGATGCGCCATCTACAGCTGATGAAATAGGACTTAGACGCGATTTTTCTCCCATTCTTCAAATTTTCAAATCCTAGAACCCTAGAGGTCATTTCTCCAAGACCATTTCTTCCCCAAAACTTTGATACGAGTGGTTTGGAGGCGAATTCTAGAGGAAAGGCTGTGATTGAGCATTGAGTGGCCTGTGGAGCGAGGTAAGTGTTGTGTCTAACTTTAACTTGAAGGATTAGGAACCCTCGACCTATTTTCTATATGAAATTCATGTGAGCGGCGTATATGTGAGGTGATGAGTACTTATGCACCACCAATTTATCTGTCTTGCATGTTTCTTTCCCGTTTTCTCATATTGTATTTTTCCCTGCCTTAACTGCTACACGTTTTACTTGTATTCCCATGCCTAATTGCTACTTGTTAGACATCGTTTCCCTTTGTTAAAGGTATTAGTAGTCCGTAGCTTCATTGTTTCCTATTATTTGCTTAAGATGGTTTATCCATGCTATTATGTTATATTCTGGATTGCTCTCGTTGAGTAGAATTACTTGTGCGAATTCTCATAGTGTACAAGCTTCCCATTTGCTTTGGTTTGAAGTTTAAGTATTTGGAATGGTTTTGTGGTTTGAATTCGTGAAATTTTAGTACTTACTGAGTAATTGATAGTGATAAGGTGGGATCGGGTTGCTTGATGCAACAGGTGGAATAAGGGTGATATATTGAGAAGGAATAATGGTGAATTGATATTGTATGATGGGATCGGGTTGCACGCAGAAAATAGTGTAATAAGGGTGGATTGTGGTGGAATAAGGGTGAATTGTGATTGTGATTGTGATTATTGTGATATGGTGGGAGCGGATTGCATGCCGCAACACTTATATTTATATTTTGTTGTTCATGTTATTAAGAGGAAATAAGGGTGAATATGACATGTACGGTGGGATCGGGTTGAGTGCCGCAACAACTTATATGTTTATTCTTTCCCTGATTGTGTTAGCTGTATGGTAGTCTTAAATTGCATTAAGGATTGGTAGTATCTGAACACTGACAAAATAATTTTGAGAACTGTAGTTACTTCTTGCAAGTTACTGCTTTATTTTATTCTATCCTCCTTTACGCTTTTATTATACACTGTATGCAGATTATGTTGTGAAAGCCCCGTCGTAGCCTCATCACTCCTTCAACGAGGTTAGGCTCGGCACTTACCAGTACATGGGGTCGGTTGTACTGATATTTTTTAGAGTTAGTCCGAGATGATCGAGAGGTTGGTTGTAGGATTCATCGGCTAGGATACCCAAGGTAGGTTTGTCGGCGTCCCCTTCTGCACCTTATACTTTATTGTTTCTTTATTTCAAAAATAGTTGTATTTCTTTCGGACAAATACTTGTAGTAAAATCTTAGAATATTCATGAATTGTGACTCCGGATTCTGGGTAATAGTAGTATATATTCAAAGCTGTTATATATATATTTCTGCGTTCATTTCGATTTGTTATAGCTGCTGGTTGTTCATCACTAAAATGTAAAAGAATCGGCTAATAAATATCTAACGTTAGCTTGCCTAGAAAGTTTAATGTTAGGCAACATCACGGTCCTGACGGTGGGAATTTTGGGTCGTGACAAGTTGGTATCAGAGCTCTAGGTTGCCTAGGTCTCACAATTCACAAACGAGCTTAGTAGCTGGGATCGGTACAGAGACGTCTGTACTTATCTCCCAGAGGCTATAAAGTTTAGGAAAAAATTTCACTTATATTCTTCTCTGTCGTGCGATTTTGTTTTCTCAATATTGATTAAACTCTTCTACTCTTATTCTCTCGCATATGGCAAGAAAATGTACCGCTTCTTTAGCTGAGCAGCAGCCAGAGCCTCTAGTGGCAGCTCCTACGAGGGGCAGAGGTCAAGGCTGAGGCCGTGCTAGAGGCGGAGGCAGGGGCAGGTCTTAGCCCAAAGCCCGAGCTGCAGCCCCAGTAGTGGATCCTTAGGTAGAGTTCGACGAGGAGGTTCCAGTCCAATTGTTCCTACCGGACCAGCTCAGGGACGGAGGGGTTCATTGCCATCCTAGTGCTTCAGGATACTTTGGTCTATTTGGTGGGCCTTATGGAGAGTGTGGCCCAGAATAGCGCATTTCCCATGGAACCAGTCATCTCTCAGGCTGGAGGAGGAACCCAGACTCCTGCTACTCACACTCCGGAGCAGACGGCTCCCCAGTATTAAACTCGAGTAGCTCATCTAGTCGGAGTAGTTTAGCCGGTTATTGCAACACAAACCGGTGATGGGTCAGCTATCTCTTCTGAGGCTTTGTGGAGATTTGACAGGTTTACCAAACTCTTCCTAGTTCATTTCAGTGGTGCTACTTCATAGGATCCTCAGGAGTATCTTGACAGATGTCATGAGGTGCTTCATAACATGGGTATATTGGAGACTAATGGAGTCGACTTTGCTACATTTCAGATCAGTGGTTCCGCCAAGAAATGGTGAAGAGATTATTTGTTGACCAGACTAGCTGGGTCACCTGCTCTTACTTGGGACCAGTTCTCTCATATCTTCCTAGAGAAGTTTCTGCCTATCACCTTGAGAGAGGATCATCTTCATCAGTTCAAGCGTCTCCAGCTGGGCAGTATGACTGTTACTCAATATGAGACCCGTTTTGAAGTTTAAGTATTGCTAATGGTTTTGTGGTTTGAATTCGTGAAATTTTAGTACTTACTGAGTAATTGATAGTGATAAGGTGGGATCGGGTTGATTGATGCAACAGGTGGAATAAGGGTGATATATTGAGAAGGAATAATGGTGAATTGATATTGTATGATGGGATCGGGTTGCACACAGAAACAAGTGTAATAAGGGTGGATTGTGGTGGAATAAGGGTGAATTGTGATTGCGATTGTGATTATTGTGATATGGTGGGATCGTATTGCATGCCGCAACACTTTTATTTATATTCTGTTGTTCATGTTATTAAGAGGAAATAAGGGTGAATATGACATGTACGGTGGGATCGGGTTGAGTGCCGCAACAACTTATATGTTTATTCTTTCCCTGATTGCGTTAGCTGTATGCTAGTCTTAAATTGCATTAAGGATTGGTAGTATCTGAACACTGACGAAATAATTTTGAGAACTGTAGTTACTTCTTGCAAGTTACTGCTTTATTTTATTCTATCCTCCTTTACGCTTTTATTATACACTGTATGCATATTATGTTGTGAAAGCCCCGTCGTAGCCTCATCACTCATTCAACGAGGTTAGGCTCGGCACTTACCAGTACATGGGGTCGGTTGTACTGATATTTTTTAGAGTTAGTCCGAGATGATCGAGAGGTTGGTTGTAGGATTCATCGGCTAGGATACCCAAGGTAGGTTTGTCGGCGTCCCCTTATGCACCTTATACTTTATTGTTTCTTTATTTCAAAAACAGTTGTATTTCTTTCGGACAAATACTTGTAGTAAAATCTTAGAATATTCATGAATTGTGACTCCGGATTCTGGGTAATAGTAGTATATATTCAAAGTTGTTATATATATATATTTCTGCTTTCATTTCGATTTGTTATAGTTGTTGGTTGTTCATCACTAAAATGTAAAAGAATCGGCTAATAAATCTCTAACGTTGGCTTGCCTAGAAATTTTAATGTTAGGCGACATCACGGTCCTGACGGTAGGAATTTTGGGTCGTGACAAGTTGGTATCATAGCTCTAGGTTTCCTAGGTCTCACAATTCACAAACGAGCTTAGTAGCTGGGATCGGTACAGAGACGTATGTACTTATCTCCCAAAGGCTATAAAGTTTAGGAAAAAATGTCACTTATATTCTTCTCTGTCGTGCGATTTTGTTTTCTCAATATTGATTAAACTCTTCTACTCTTATTCTCTCGCATATGGCAAGAAAATGTACCGCTTCTTTAGCTGAGCAGCAGCCAGAGCCTCCAGTGGCAGCTCCCACGAGGGGCAGAGGTCAAGGCTGAGGTCGTGCTAGAGGCTGAGGCAGGGGCAGGTCTTAGCCCAAAGCCCGAGCAGCAGCCCCAGTAGTGGAGCCTTAGGTAGAGTTCGACGAGGAGGTTCCAGTCCAATTGTTCCTACCGGACCAGCTCAGGGACGGAGGGGTTCATTGCCAGCCTAGTGCTTCAGGATACTTTGGTCTATTTGGTGGGCCTTATGGAGAGTGTGGCCCAGACTAGCGCATTTCCCATGGAAGCAGTCATCTCTCAGGCTGGAGGAGGAACCCAGACTCCTGCTACTCACACTCCGGAGCAGACAGCTCCCCAGTATTAAACTCGAGTAGCTCATCTAGTCGGAGTAGTTTAGCCGGTTATTGCAACACAGACCGGTGATGGGTCAGCTATCTCTTCTGAGGCTTTGTGGAGATTGGACAGGTTTACCAAACTCTTCCCAGTTCATTTCAGTGGTGCTACTTCAGAGGATCCTCAGGAGTATCTTGACAGATGTCATGAGGTGCTTCGTAACATGGGTATATTGGAGACTAATGGAGTCGAATTTGCTACATTTCAGATGAGTGGTTCTGCCAAGAAATGGTGAAGAGATTATTTGTTTACCAGACTAGCTGGGTCACCTGCTCTTACTTGGGACCAGTTCTCTCATATCTTCCTAGAGAAGTTTCTGCCTATCACCTTGAGAGAGGATCATCTTCATCAGTTCGAGCGTCTCTAGCAGGGCAGTATGACTGTTACTCAATATGAGACCCGTTTTGTGGATTTGGCTTGTCATGCCCTTCTTCTGCTTCCTACCGAGAGAGAGAGGGTGAGGAGTTTTATTGAGGGACTTGCTCAGCATATTAGATTGCAGATGGCTAAGGAGATTGGGAGTGAGATTTCTTTTAAGGCGGATGCCAATATCGCCAAGCGAGTCGAGATGGCTCGTGGACAGGGAGGTCAGGGGTCTGACAAGAAACCTCATCATTTCGGTGGGTTTACTGGTGCCTCATCTGGTGGTAGGGGTACTTTTGGTAGGGGCCATCCTCCAAGGTTGTTTCATTCAGAGCTTCAGGCATCCCATAGTGCTTCGGGGAGTCGTGGTCCTTATGTGCCTCCTTCTAGGAAGCCAACCTACAGTGCACCACCAGCTCCTATCATTGCACCTCCTATTCAGAGTTATTATCGTGGTCATCTGGCCCTTTCGATTCAGTCTCCGTTCCACAGCCACAGTATCAGGATGGATGTTTCGAGTGTAGTGGTTATGGGCATATCAGAAGGACCTGTCCGATATTATTGGGTGTTCCGCCATAGCATCAGGGTTCTCGTGCCAAGGTTCCGGCATCAGTTGTTGCACCGCCTGCTCCGCCAGCTAGAGGCAGGGGTCAGGCAGCCAGATGTAGGGGCCAAAATGTTAGAGGTGGAGTTCATACTGTTAGAGGTAGGGGCCGGCTAGCTAGAGGCCATCCCAGGGATATGGTTCAGAGTGATGGGGCGCAGCCTCGATGTTATGCTTTTCCAGCCAGGCTTGAGGCTAAGTCATCTGATCTTATTATTACAAGTATTGTGTCAGTTTGCAGTAGAGATGTTTCGGTTCTACTTGATTCAAGATCTACTTACTCCTATGTGTCATGTTATTTTGCTTCATATTTGGTTGTGCGTCGTGATTCTTTAAGTGACCCTGTATATGTGCCCACACCTGTAGGGGATGCTATTGTTGTAGATCGTGTTTATCGTTCGTGTGTGGTCACTATTGGGAGTCTTGAGACTAGTGTAGATCTTCTACTCCTCGATATGGTTGAATTTGATGTTATATTGGATATGGATTGGTTGTCACCTTATCATGCTATATTGGGCTATCACGCCAAGACGGTGACCTTAGCCTTGCCGGGGTTACCTCGATTAAAGTGGAGAGGGACTCTTGGCAATTCTACCAGCAGGGTTATCTTGTATATGAAGGCTCAGCGTATGTTGAGAAGGGGTGTTTGGCCTATTTGGCTTATGTCCGTGATTCTTGTGCAGAGGTTCCTTCTATGGATTCTGTGCCACTCATTCATGAGTTTCCAGAGGTATTTCCTACAGACTTTTCGGGGATGCCACTCGACAGGGATATTGACTTCTGTATTGATTTGGCTCTGGGCACTCAGCCCATTTCCATCATGCCAAACTGTATGCTCCCCCCCCCCCCCNTTGAAAGAATTGAAGGAACAGTTGCAGGATTTTCTTGATAACGGCTTCATTAGACCTAGTGTCTCGCCCTGGGGTGCACCGATGTTGTTTGTAAAGAAGAAAGATGGCTCGATGAGGATGTGTATATATTATCGGCAGTTGAACAAAGTTACCATCAAGAATAAGTATTCGTTGCTGAGAATTGATGATTTGTTTGATCAGCTTCAGAGTGACAAGGTGTTTTCGAAGATTGATTTGAGATCTAGATATCATCAGTTGAGGATTAGGGCATCCGATGTCCCTAAGACAGCTTTTCAAACTCGGTACGTTCATTATGAGTTTCTAGTGATGCCTTTTGGGTTGACATATACCCCAGTTGCATTGATGGATTTGATAAATCGAGTGTTCAAGACTTATCTAGAGTCCTTTGTGATTGTGTTTATTGACAACATCTTGATCTACTCCCGCAGTCGAGAGGAGCATGAGCAACATCCCAGGATTGTGCTGCAGACACTGAGAGACAGCCAGTTATATGCTAAATTTTAAGTGCAAGTTTTGGTTGGATTCAGTCGCTTTCTTGGGCCACATCGTATCATCAAAGGGAATTCAAGTAGACCCTAAGAAGATTTAGGCAGTTCAAAACTGGCCTAGACCCACTTCAGACACGGAGATCATGAGCTTCTTGTGTTTGGCGGGTTATTACCGTCAATTTGTGGAGGGGTTTTCGTCTATAGCTACCCCGTTGACCAGGTTGACCCAAAAGGGTGCCCCGTTCAGATGGTCAGACGAGTGTGAGTCGAGTTTTCAGAAGCTCAAGACAACTTTGACTATAGCGTAGGTGTTGGTGTTGCCCACAGGTTCAGGATCTTACACGGTATATTGTGATGCTTCCCGTGTTGGTCTCGGTGCAGCATTGATGCAGGAGGGCAGGGTGATGCATATGTGTCGCGGAAGTTGAAGGATCATGAGAATAATTACTTGTCCATGATTTAGAGTTGGCAGCTTTTGTTCGTGCGCCGAAGATTTGGAGGCACTATCTTTATGGCATGTCGTGTGAGGTTTTCATGGATCATCGGAACCTTCAGTATTTTTTCAAGAAAAAGGATCTAAATTTGAGGCAGAGTAGGTAGTTGGAGCTATTGAAAGACTATGATATCACCATCTTGTATCATCCCGAGAAGGCCAATATGGTGGCCGACGCAGTGAGTAGGAAGGCAGCGAGTATGGGCAGCCTTGCGTTCATTCCAGTTGGTGAGAGGCCGCTAGAATCAGATGTTTAGACTTTGGCCAACCAGTTTGTGAGGTTGGATATTTCAGAGGCCAGTCGTTTCCTAGCTTGCACGGTCGCTCGGTTTTCTTTGTTTGAGCGTATCAGAGATCGGCAGTATGACGACCCTCATTTGTTGATCCTTAGGGACACAATGCGGCACGGTGGTGCCAAGAAGGTTACTGTTGGAGATGACAAGGTCCTGAGGATGCAGGGTCGTGTTTGTGTGCCTAATGTCGATAGACTTCGTGAGTTGATTCTTGAGAAGGCCCATAGTTTACGGTATTCTATTCATCCGGGCGCGGCAAAGATGTATCAAAACTTGCGGCAGCATTATTGGTGGAGGAGGATGAAAAAGGATATAGTTTCTTATGTAGCTCGGTGCCCAAATTGTCAGCAAGTGAAGTATAAGCATCAAAGATTGGGTGGTTTGCTTCAGCAGATAGATATTCCTGAGTGGAAGTGGGAGTGTATCACTATGGATTTCGTTGTCGGACTCCCATGGACTCAGAGGAAGTTCGATGTTGTTTGGGTCATTGTGGATAGGCTGACTAAGTCAGCGCATTTCATTCCTGTGGCAGTTACCTACTCTTCGGAGCAGTTGGCAGAGATTTACATCCGCGAGATCGTCCGCCTTCACGGTGTGCCCGTGCCTATCATTTCTAATCGAGGTACACAGTTCACCTCGCACTTCTGGAGGGCAGTACAGCGTGAGTTGGGCATGCGGGTTGAGTTGAACACAGCATTTCATCCTCAGACGGAGGGACAATCCGAGCGCACTATTCAGATCTTGGAAGATATGCTCCACGCATGTGTCATAGATTTTGGAGGATTGTGAGATTCATTCTTGTGCCTTGCAGAGTTTGCCTACAACAACCGCTACTAGTCGAGCATTCAAATGGCTACCTATGAGGCATTACACGGTAGGCGGTGCCAGTTTCTAGTTGGGTGGTTTGAGCCAGGGGAGGCTCGGTTATTGGGTACAGATCTAGTACAAGATGCCTTGGATAAGGTCAAGATTATTCAAGATCGACTTCGCATAGCTCAGTCTAGGAAGAAGAGTTATGCCAACCGTAGAGTTTGTGATGTTGCATTCATGGTCGGGGAGAGAGTGTTGCTTCAGATATCACCCATGAAGGGTGTCATGAGGTTTGGAAAGAAGGGCAAGTCGAGCCCTAGCTACATCGAACCTTTTGAGATTCTCGAGAGAGTGGGAGAGGTGGATAACAAGCTTGCGTTGCCTCATGGGTTATCAGCAAGTCATCCGGTATTCCATGTGTCCTTGTTCCGAAAGCATCACGGTGATCCGTCCCACGTGTTAGATTTCAGATATGTCCAATTGGACAAGGATTTGACTTACGAGGAGGATCCAGTGGCTATTCTAGTCCGGCAGGTTCGTCAGTTGAGGTCAAAGAGTTATCCTTCAGTCCGAGTGCAGCAGAGAGGTCAGCCCGTCGAGGAAGCTACTTAGGAGTCCGAGTCGGACATGCGGAGTAGATATTACCACCTATTCACCAGTATAGGTACTTTTCTATGTCCGTTCCAGGACAAACGGTTGTTTTAGAGGTGGAGAATGTGATGACCCGATAGGTCATCTTATGATTTAAACCTAATTCTATGATCTGAAACCTTTTAAGTCATGTTTTAGCGTTCCTTGATTTGCGTGTGTAGTTCAGGCGTCTTTCCGGAAAGCTTTTATGTTAAAAACTAATAAAAATAAGAAACTTTGCCTAAAAACTTCATTTGAGTTGACTTCGGTCAACATTTTTGGTAACCAAAATCGGATTCGTATTTCGACAGTCCCGGTGGGTCCGTATCGTCATTTGGCACTTGGGAATATGTCCAGAATCAAAATCGGAAGTCACTAGCCCGAGATATCGGACTATGTCGAAATTTGAAAGTTGAAAGCTTAATGAAATTGAAGTGTTTGACCAAAGTTTGACTTTGTGTATAACGGGTCCGTATTTTGGTTCCGGAATCCGGTATAGGTCCAACACCATATATATGAATTGTCAGTGAAATTTCATGAAAAACGGAGTTGATTTTTCGGACGTCCGATTTGTGAAGATAGGAATTTCTAAATTTTCTTGAAAATTTCATTTGCTTTGATGTTCAATTCGTAGTTCTAGGTATTATTTTGGCGATTTGATCGCGCGAACAAGTTCGTATGATGTTTTTAGACTTGTGTGTATGTTTGATTTTGAGCCCCGAGGGCTCGGGTGAGTCTCGGATAGGCTACAGAGTGATTTAGACTTAAACGTTGCTGGTGTCTGCATTTTCTGAGAACTGGCCTCTGATCTCGCAATTGCGAGATCAGAGTTCGCATGTACGAACATCCCCATCTTCTGTCAGGTTCACATTGGTGAACCAATTATTCGCATTTGCGAAGTTTGCCTAGGTCAGCGTAGGTTTGTATTTGTTATAATAAGGTCGCATTTGGGAAAGGCCAGCAATCGCATTTGCGATGATAGTCTCGCATTTGCGATGGGAACTGGGGAAGGGGATTCTTTGCAATTGTGAAGGAATGGGTCACATTTGTGATACTACGATTTCCGCATTTAAGAATATATTGTTCGCATTTGCGAAGACAGCAGAAATGTGGGAGTTTCGCATTTGCGAAGCCCAGGTCGCAAATGCGACATCTGCGGCTGACGAAATAGGACTTAGGCGGGATTTTTTCTCCCATTCTTCAAATTTCAAATCCTAGAACCCTAGAGGCGATTTCTCCAAGACCATTTCTTCCCCAAAACTTTGATACGAGTGGTTTGGAGACGAATTCTAGACGAAAGGCTATGATTGATCATTGAATGGCATGAGGAGAGAGGTAAATGTTGTGTCTAACTTGGACTTGAGGGATTAGGAACCGACCTATTTGCTATATGAAATTCATGTGAGCGACGCATATGTGAGGTGAGGAGTACTTATGCGCCGCCAATTTATCTGTCTTGCCTGTTTATTTCCCGTTCTTCTTATATTATCTTTTTCCCTGCCTTAACCGTTACATATTTTACTTGTATTCCCATGCCTAATTGCTACTTCTTAGACATTGTTTCCCTTTGTTAAAGGTATTAGTAGTCCATAGCTTCATTGTCTCCTATTATTTGCTTAAGTTATTTTATTGGTGCTTTTATGGTATATTCTGGATTGGTCTCGCTGAGTAGCATTACTTGTGTGAATTCTCATAGTGTACAAGCTTCCCATTTGCTTTGGTTTGATGTTTAAGTATTGTGAAGGGTTTTTTTATTTGAATTGTAAAATTTTTGTACTTATTGAGTAATTGATATTGATATGGTGGTATCGGGTTGCGCTCTGCAACAGGTGGAATAAGGGTTATATATTGAGGAGGAAAAAGGGTGGATTGTGGTGGAATAAGAGTTAATTGTGATTGTGATTATTATGATATGGTGGGATCGGATTGCACGCCACAACACTTTTATTTATATTTTGTTGTTCATGTTATTAAGAGGAAATAAGGGTGAATATAACATGTACGGTGGGATCGGGTTGCGTGCCGCAACAACTTATATGTGTATTCTTTCCCTTATTGTGTTAGATGTATGGTAGTCTTAAATTGCATTAAGGATTGGTAGTATTTGAACACTGACGAAATAATTTTGAGAACTGTAGTTACTTTTTGCAAGTTACTACTTTATTTTATTCTGTCTTCCTTTCCGCTTAAATATACATTGTATGCAGATTATGTTGTGAGAGCCCCGTCGTAGCCTCATCACTCATTCGTCGAGGTTAGGCTCGGCACTTACCATTACATGGGGTCGGTTGTACTAATATTGCACTCTGCACTTCCTGTGCAGATTTTGGAATTGGTGCGAGTTGATCGAGAGGTTGGCTGTAGGATTCATCAGCTAGGAGACCCAAGGTAGACCTGTCGGCGTCCGCAGGACCTGGCGTCTCCTTTTACACCTCATACTTTACTGCTTCTTTATTTCAAAAACAGTTGTATTTCTTTCGGATAAATACTTGTAATAAGATCTTAGAATGTTCGTGAATTGTGACTCCGGATTCTGGGTAGTAGTAGTAGTATATATTCAAAGTTGTTATATACATATTCCCGCGTGCATTTCGACTTGCTATAGCTGCTTGTTGTTTGTCACTGAAATGTAAAAGAATCGGCTAATAAATCTCTAAAGGTGGCTTGCCTAGCAAACGTAATGTTAGGCACCATTACAGTCCGATGGTAAGAATTTCGGGTCGTGACAGATTTTTTTGTAACTTTCTATTCCATTTGATTTGTTTCATAATCTATGTGTTCCTTACCTTTCTCTTTCCATATTTAATAGGGAATTTAATGTGTCATGCTACATTCTTTTTTTCTTTTTTGCTATCAATATTAAAATTTGCTTCACTCCATCCCAACGGTCTCCGCTAGTAGGCTATTTTGATACTTTTGTGGGGGGGGGGGGGGGGNGATCATTTTTAGACCGCGGTTAAAATTATTTATATTCGATGACCGAAAAATATATAAAAATTATATATTTTTTGCATATAACATGTAAAAATATATATATACAATACAAAATAAATATAAAAATATATATTTTTTTAGCTATTATTTTAAGAGAGACTGTACAATGTCATTTTATCTATTCTTTTTTTTTGTTTTTTTGAAGTCTCCTTCGGGGCACTCGCAGGGAATCTTGCGAAAATTTCCCAAATAAGCCCTGACTTACCGATCTCTGGCCACTATTCATAAACTTACCAAAAATTAGTCAAGCACATACAAAAATTGAAAACTCAAATAAATAAGAATTTTTTTCTCTACAAGAATCACACGCAAAGATCACCTTTCATATTTTTAAGCGTGATCAACAACATTAGATGAAAGAGGGAAAGAAAATTTCATGAATGAGGTAGCAAACAAGGTGATGAAATACAAAATATTATATATACAAGCTTCCAAAAATCTAAGAAAAAAGGAATACTTTTCAATGAGTGGTTGAACTTCAATGAACACATATAGATGAGTATACAAAATTTGAGGAAGATTAGAGGTGATTTGGATTGATTTGGTATCAAAATTCATAGTTAAAATCGAGCTAAAAATTCTTGAGCGACACATGTATAACACTCACACACATGTATACATAGGTATACATATACATGGGTATACATATGATATACATTTAATACAAATATGATACATATGTATCACATATATCGTTTTTTCCATGTTCATCTTCTACTTCGAACATCCAATCCAAACCACCTAAAAATTTTACCAAATCATCCCAAAACTGAGATTTATGAAACTCCTTAAGATGTATACTGTCACGACCCAAAATCCACTATAGGTCGTGATGGCGCCTAATGTCGTTGTCAGGCAAGCCAACGGTGGTTAATCAACTTAGTTACTCATTTTACTATTTTCGAAATCATGAATCTTATTGAATAAGTAGTGTAAAATCTTGTACTCGTAGAAAACATGTGATTTTATTTTATAATTTTCGTATAAGGTATAAATTAAAAGGTAAAATAATAATAATTAAGCAAACTACAATAATGAACACCCAATAGGTACCCCCAAAAAACGGTGAAGTGCATGAGCATTTACTAAGGAGTACAATAATAGTACAACATCTGTCTAGAATGTAAATAAGACAAGATAAAATGAATAGTATGAAGGAGACTTTGTGGACTGTGATGCGTAGCCTGGAATGCTGCTCACATGAAGTCTCCTCAACAGATGTGCCTACATGCCGAGATGATCATCAAATGAACCTGTCAAATCCTGCATTTAGTGCAGAAGTGCAGCATGAGTACGTAAATCAACACGTACCCAGTAAGTATCTAGCCTAACCCGAAGAAGTAGTGACGAGGGGTCGACATCGACACTTACTAGTGGTCCAATAAATCAATATGGTAAATCATAAACAGATAAGAGTACAATAATAGTAGTGAGAGAAATATGTAACTAACACAATCTTCAAAATTTTCTTTTAACAATATAAATTTCTCAATCTCGTATTCTATATCGACAGCTCGGAGTACCAAGTGCCAATGACAAACTGATAAGAATTTCCATATAAAATGCAAGGCATCAGTGGAAGGAAAATCTCGCGAATATTCGAACAGCTAGGATATAACGCACAATTATACCGAGGTCGTAGGCCAAATCTCAGAAAGAATATGATATTGCCGAGGCGATCGGCCCGATCGCATCATAATGTGTACACTGCCTAGAGTCGAGTGGCATGAACCATAGATGCATCTATTAAAATACTGAGGCGAACGTCCCGCTCCCATAAGAGTATGGTACATAATCCAGCCGAGGCGTTCAGCCCGCTCCACAAGAAAGGAAAGAAACTATAGAATTACGAGACACGAACTTATGATACAGTATATGAATACAAGGTGAGTATAACCTTTACCATTTCTCAAATAACTTGCCAGCAACTCATGATAATAAGGCTCGGCCTAATATATAAGTATATACTTCTAATTCAAGTTCAATTACATTTCGATTAATTAAGCCAGCAAGATGAGTTCAAATATTTCAAATATTACAAGGTAAAATCCTAAGTCTACCCGGACATGCTTTAGCTATGTAGGAACTCTCATCACCTCATGCATACGTAGCACCCACAACTAATAGCACATAGCAATTACATCACCTAGGGATAGTTTTTTCCCTCACAAAGTTAGATAGGAGACTTACCTCGCTACGAAGTTTCATAATTGGCTTCAACGCCTCTGTAACTCTTCAATTCAAAGTCAATGATCTAAAACCAGTCAAACAATGTGCAAACCAATAAAAATATACGTTAATGCTCGTGATAAATCAATTTATAACAAGTCCCAACTCCGCTCGAAAAGTCAATAAAGTCAAACCCTCGGGCCCACATGCCCGGATTCCAAATATTCTTGAAGATTAACATTACGCATAAAACTTATTCCTAATTCCATGTCCAATTTCGTGGTCAAAATCCAGAAATACCAAATTCTAGGTTTTCTATCAAAATCCCACAATTACCAAAAATTCCATAAATTTCCATGTTAAAATCCATATGCAATTCAAGTATTTAACTCATAATAGGTGGGAATCACTTGCCTCATGTTGCTTGATAAAAATCCCCTCAAAATAGCTTCCCAAATTCGGTCAACCCAAGCGAAATATGAAAGAAGGAGAGCCAAATCCCGTTCTTAAAAAAATTCTGCCCAACGATATTTTTGCACCTGTGGAACAGTAGTCGCACCTGTGGCGTCGCTTGTGCGACCAAAACTCCGCTTCTGCGAAGAAGAATTGGTGACCGCCCTTTCATACCTACAGAAGTTGCCCCGCTACTGCGACATCGTAGGTGCGACAAGATCCTTGCTTCTGCGCTCCTCTCCCCTTCTGCGCTCCTCTCCCCTTCTACGATCCAAGAAGCCATATTTGCGCCATCGAAGGTGCATTCCAAATGTTGCTTTTGCGAACCTTCCCCACGCACCCCTCTTCCGTTTCTGCGTTGAGTCGTCCGCTTCGGTGGTTCTGCACCTGCGCCAAAATTTCTGCAGGTGCGGTCGCACTAGCAGTAGGCCAAAACCAGCATTTTCCTCAATTTCAAATTTCGATCCGATTTCAATCCGTTTCAAGCCCGAAGCCCCCGGGACCCCATCCAAACATGCCAACGCATACCAAAACATAACATGAACCTACTCGAGGCCTCAAATCACACCAAACAACATCAAATTACGATTAAACGATTGAAACCTTTCCCTAAACTTTCAAACTACGACAAACGCGTCTGATTCATACTTGAACATTCTAGAATGACGCCAAACTTTACGCACAAGTAACAAATCACGATATGGACCTATTCCAAGGCTCAGAACCCCAAACGGACATTGATATCACCAAAGTCCATCTCAAACCAAACTTAGGAAATTCTAAAACCTTCAAAGCACCAACTTTCCACAATAAGCGTTGAAATGCTCTTGTGTGACCCGATACTCAACCCGAACATACGCCCAAGTCTGAAATCATCATATTAACCTATTGGAACCTTCAAATCCCGATTCCGAGAACTTTTACTCAATAGTCACACCTTAGTCAATTCTTCCAACTTAAAGCTTCCGAATTTAGAATTTTCTTTCTAATCAATTCCGAAATTCAATTCGGACAACACTTATAAGTCATAATACCTGAAGTAAAGCTACTCAAGGCCTCAAAATTCCGAACAACGCAATAGAGGTCAAAACGACCGGTCGGGTCGTTACATTCTCCCCAACTTAAATATATGTTCATCCTCGGACGTGCCAAGAACTGTTCCGGAGTTGTCCAAAATCACTATTAACACCTCGTGCACCTGACCGTGTCACCACAACCCATGGGAGAAAATTAGCTCGAGCCAGATTGAAGATCTTTCCTATAACCTTAGCTAACAAGCCTTAGAACCAAATTCCAACATCTGAAATTCACCACGAGACCCGATTCTAACATACGAACACCGCATCAATCACTACACACTGTACCGAAACATGATCATGCACCTTTGCTGAAATCACACCACGCACCGTATAATTCACATGCCCATTATAACATTCTTCGACCAAAACAACTACAATCTCACGAATCTAATGCCCGCAGTACGCCTAATAACACATGTAAGCCATGTCCCAACTCTCGCAATACCTCCACGACGAAAGAGATGTATAGAAACTCATAACCACATGCCAAAACGATAATTCATGGAGTCTATTCACCTGACAAGAACCACTACCTCATTCTGAACTGAATAACGATCTTTTCTCTTTAATATGCCCTACTTAAATCCGATCAAACCGATCTCAGGTCCAATAACCTCTTCTTACCCCATACAAGTTGCTCGGGCAATAAGACACCTCTAACACCGTCTAAAATCTCATACAGCACCAACAAGCTACAACTTGAATATGACTCATAAGGAAGAACGAACTCCGATAAGGAACTACTCAGTCGCGTAACGAATAAATAGCCAAAAAGATGCTATGAATCTTTCTTAGAAAATGAGAAACAAAATACACAGAAATAAGCATAGGGAATTGTACTCGACATCTCACTATTGTGGCGTACAACCGGATCCACACATGATACCGTTGGAGCGTGAAACTCGATCCAAACAACATACCTATGGCGGCATGCCACCCGATCCACACATAATGATTACTAAGTAAGTACCCATCAAGCCATAATGATTATACCGACAAAATACCTGAATATCAACCACAAGGAATCCAAGTGCAAAAATACAACTTGGGGAGACGGATAGCACCATATGCTATAAACCCAGGCACGACTAAGGTGCAATAAATGACCCGCATCTCAAGAGCCATCCTGCTCATATAATACCATAAGCTACACGGGATCACAACATATGTGCAAATAATCAAGCCGTCTCACAACCCACATGGCAAAATAGGGTAAAACATGGAATAGATAACGACGGGAATAACATCCAACACCCAAAGACTCCTCCATAAGCAATGATATGCCAAATGAACACATCCGACTTAACGTAGAGCACACATTCACATTAGACCCACCAACACACCTTAAGCCGATCTTGATTATACCATACTGGGCCAACAACCTTTCCAGGATCCACAATGGACCTATTCATGACACACACGAGCAGACGTCCCAATCCATAATAAACTCCCACCGTTCACAGCCAAAGGAATAGAGCGCCTTCCAGGCATAACTCTCACATTAATGATAGTACCAAAAATCTCCATACTTGGTTTCAATCTTTAACAATCAAGTGACTAACATGTCTGATCACGCTCAACTATGTCTTGTAGAAGACTAAGCGGGCGTTGCAAATATAATCCGG